>BQNB010104426.1:0-23820 GCA_026074375.1 Tanacetum coccineum | reverse complement strand
TATATAGACACCATGTGTTGTGATGATATCCATTCTTGTTTACGCCTCGCGTTTCCGCCTTGGCGGGGTGTGACATTAATCCAACTCATGCATACTACAATGGTTCCAGAACAAGTAAAGACAATGAAGATCCAAGCTGGAGTACAAGTTTCAAGACAAGGAGAACTCAAAAGACATCTTCAGCTTTGGAAGACTTTATTTTATTGTAATTGTACTTGATAGGAACATTGTAAGTAATTTTGTACGTCCATATATTAGGGGAAGATTGTTAGCCTTAAAATATGTTGACTCATACGAAATTACATTAGTTATTAATAGTCAAACACGCATGGACTAGATTAGACTATTTAAGATAGTTTAGTTGTGTTTGGACTATAAATACCCCCTCCATACTTCCATAGAGGGGTGAGGATTCATTTTGTATCTCATTAGTGTGTGTCTTTCTCTCTCTAGAAAACACACATATTTCCTTTCTCTCTCTAAATAATATAATGGCTACTTATTTGTTTAATCCTCCCCGACCTCCAGATCGTCATTTGTTAGTGATATCTTATTGTTAACAATTTGATTTAGTGCAAGCATATTCCATAATGATTTTATATTTACACTATTTTAGTGTTAAATTTTAGTGCTCACATTGGAGATGCTCTAACTGTGTCCATTATGGCTGTGTTTGTCAATCAGCGTTTTGGAGCATTATGAAGCGTTTAACATTTATCATTCAACGCTTATAATAAAAACTTGTTTGGCAACAAGAATTTAGCGTTTAGGTTTTGTGATGAAAATTACCAAAATAACCTTGCCTTTTGATTAAGGTGTATCTTATTATAAGAGTTTAGAATAAGTGTTTTGCTGGTATATTAAATTTTAGTGCTTTCATATTGTTTTATATACTAACGTTTATGTATGCGTAATTATTTTCAGGTGAATTATATTTTCTATTCATTGAAGTTGTAGTATTGCGCATTTGTGCTATATGTACTTAAAGACATATTATTTGCTCTCATCGTCATATGTATAATTTTTATATAATTCTTAAACATGTAAAAATTATGACTATTTTAAAACATTTATTTTGTTATTTATATAAAGTTTTTAATTTAATTTTATGCATGTATGTACTTTTATTTCATTTAACACATTATAAATACAGCTACCGTTGGTTACCAAATATTTTTTTAAAAGAAAAAACTATTGCTAACCGTCACTGATAACTGCTACTACCTATTGATAATGATAATTGCTACTATTACGTTTCACCAAACATACCATATATCTTTAGTTAGCTATATATTGTATTGGAGCCATAGGCATCAATCTAAATGCATACATGGCTCATCCACATGTTCTCTATCTATAGGACTTTTGTGGGGGCTTTAGTTTTTGTATTCAAGCTGTTCAGAGCATATCACTTTGATTCAATGTTATAAATAGCGTGAAGCGTGGCGTAGTGGCATAGCCAAGCCTCAAGTTTGAGCGTGAGGCGTAGCGATGTTACGTTTTTAAAGCGTGACTTAAGGCGGCAAAAAGTATTTATAAATTTATAGAATTATATCATATTTTATAATTATATGAGTGGTAAATATTATTAAATTTCGAGCCTCAATCTAAAATATTAGTAAATTCGAGTCTAAATCTCAAATATTAGAAAATTTCCCAAAAAAATCGCCACGCCTTACGCCTTTGCCAGCCTTTTCACGCCTCAACTCACGCTACGCCTAGATTTGACGCCTTTGGTCTATTTCGTAACGTAGATGCCGCGCCGTGGCACGCCTTTTAGAACCCTGCTTTGAATACAAAACTTAGAAGTATAGAAGATTGTTATCACATTGTATTTTAAAAAAAGAGCATGACCTGGTTGGATTTATCTAACCGATTAAAAAAACGGCCAGATCAATCTGGATCTTAAATAAGCAAAAAACCGATCACATCTGGCCCGATCACTGATCTTGTCACACACCCAAAATATCATAGCAGAAGGTAACCAGGGGCGTGACTTCATAACACAAAGTCACAAGTCATAAAGAACGACCTCTACATGAGTCGTTTTAAAAGTACATCGTTTGATTCATTTGAAATAATTAATGTTATCAATAAGATGATTCCCAAAGTTTCACGTCAAAATAAAATACAGTTTTAGTATAATCAAACGCATACGGTTTATGCAAGAAATCTCCATGTGACGCAACCGCAATGGGTTACTCTAACTGATAAGGTGTCATTTTATACACTTTTTCAGGGTCATTTAACCCCCGAAATCATGCAAATATGCCCAAATTACGTGCTTATCGTTTCTTTTTTCTCATTTTAGCATTTGGAAGGATTTGGAGAAAATATACGTGACTTGGACTAAATTTAGGAAGAAACGGGACAAGATTACAACTCTACACGAAATTGATCAAGATACGATTTACAGGTCATGTGACATAGTCAAAGTGTTCAAGGGATGAAATCAAGATTTATTAAGACGACTTCAAAGTAGCCGACTTTAAGAAACCCAAAGAAGATTCTGCGCGTTGACGACGTCAGGATTTGTACATGACGTCGTCACGATCCAAACTCTATATATAGAACTCTTGTTTTTTAGGTTTAAGTGTGGAAAACTTTGGGGAACGAACCTAAGTCATGGGTATACTTTGTAACAGTGGTTTTAGACGATTTTTAGGGTTTTCTAACCCTTATGTACTCACCATAACTCCATGTTTAATTGAAGTGAAGTTCTTTATTCCTTTAATATTTTGATATGTCTATGTATTGTTTGATTAATTATTCTTTGCTTTCAATTAACATGCCTGGATAAATTTATTTGTGTTTGCTAATATTTGCATGAAACCTTGTTGATTATCCCTTTTATTATTGCTTCTTGTTAATGGTGTGCGTGTTAGGCTTTAGAAAACTAGCTATAAGATATTACATTAGCATAGACGTCTAGGGAAACGCGGCTAGGTTAGATGATACTCACGTAATAGTCTTCATACTACTTTGTCTTTTGGGTGGATTCCGTGTTAGGTGTTTAATTTATTAGATACTTACACATTACATTAACGAGGGTGACGGGCAATAAAATGAGAGATATCAACTAGGTAGTAGTGCATGATTAGGTGAACACATTTGTTTAATCATAAGAGTTTCCCATCACTTTAATTTTCTGTAATTAGAAAAGAATTAGGAGTAATTAGTAGCTTAATCAAACCCCTTTCAAACCCGAGATATTTACTTGCTTTCATAAAATATAGAAACACAAAAATAATCTTCCTTCAATCCTTAGACCTTAGTGACATTCGATTTGAACCTAACCAAACTATTCCCCTAGAGAACGATCAATCCCCCGAGTCTTACATATACTACACTACAACGATTAGGTACACTACCTATGAGGATTGTAAAACTTTGGTTTGTAATCATCGCACATCAAGTTTTTAGCGCCGTTGCCGGGGAATAGTCTAGGTTTTGAATTTTATCTAGCTTAGGTCTACTCACAAGATTCCTACCAAGTAAGATTTTATTTTCTTGTCAATTAGCTTTCTCGTAGTCTATCTTTTCTTTGTTCACTCTGTTTTGTAAACCTCCTTTTTCGTTAACCATCATGGGAGACAAAAATCCACCTCATACCTTAGGAGATTATTCCCGACCAAGCCATGAGGGCTATCGAAACACCATTGAGCTCCCAGATGAGAACAATGTGGTGCCTCTACTATCTGACACCATTCAATTGGTGCAAAACAGATGCTTATTCCACGGACTTCATTCTAAGGATCCAAATCAACATCTTAAGGATTTTCTTAAAATTGTTGACTCTCTTGACCTTAATGTTGAAAATAGGAAAAGAATGCGACTGCGTTTATTTCAATCTTCCCTTCGCGATCAAGCTAGCAATTGGCTTAAACGTCTACCCGCGGGATCCATCTCCAATTGGGAGGATCTCACTACTTGTTTCCTTGCTCAATTCTTCCCAACGGGAAGAACTACTAAACTCCAAAATGACATCTTAATGTTCCAACAACACCAAGGTGAATCTCTCTCCGAAGCATGGACTCATTTCAAGGACTTACTTCAAGAAGTCCCTCATCATGGTATCAATCTTTGGCTCCATGTCCAAATCTTTTACGACCATGTCAATCCCACCACAAGGCGCACTATTAATCGATCGCCCGGTGGTAAGCTACGTGACAAAAATGCCAAAGTATCTTGGGCACTTATAAAGGACCTCGCCCTCTATGACAACGAAAGTTGGAATGACCCAAGAGACTTCGCTAAACTGGTCAAGGCAATTTCTTTGCCTCATGATGTCCTAAATGCATCCGACCATCGTCTCATTGAGCTTGAAAATCAAGTCCAACACATGATGGAATCTCATCTTGCTCCTAAACCATCTGTTCAAGTGAACAAAATCGCTTCTTCATGTGAGATTTGTAGTGGTCCTCACGATACTTAATATTGCATGGAAAATCCTGAGCAAGCTTTTGTTGATTATGCGTCCTCGCGTACCGACGAATCGGGAGGTAAGTGGTTCACTTTCAACCCGAGCAAAATAATCTTGGTGACACTTATAATCCTTCATGGAAAATTCACCCAAACCTTAGGTGGAAACAACCTCAAAATTCTCAAAACTATTTTTCAAACCCACCTATCGTTTTCAACCTAACGATTCATTCCCGAATCCCCCCTTCAACAACAATCCTCAAAATTTACATAATAATCAATCAAATCTCAAAGGATTGGTGTCTAATTTTACTGCATCTCAAGACGCTAGGTTATCCAAGTTTGAAGCTAATTTCACACAACAATAAAGCGAGATGACCAATAAAATTGACACTTTCTTGAAGGCCATTTATGACCGAATGACGGGAGCACTCTTGAGTGACACGGTTAAGAACCCAAAATTAAATGTTAAACCCACCTCTTCGGTTTTGTTTGCTTGTTCTTACCCGATGAAGGATCCCTAAAGTTCCTCTAATCTTTTCAAATCGGTCAAGGCCATTAAAACGTATTTCAAGTCAATAAATAATTTCCAAAAAGACCACTTCCAAGTTAAAACTCTAACGGTCAACAAAGTTGGAACACCAAAATCAAAAGAACCCAAAAAAGCTCTAGAAGACGAATTTAAGGATTTGCATCTTAATTTATCGGTTCTTGAAGTTCTAGCTCATGCTCCCATTTACAACTCCATGTTAGATAAATATGTAAAGAGTTTTGAGTTAGGCAAAAATGGGCCCGCTTTTATTCAAGGCGAAATGCCAAAGAAAATGAAAGATCCCGAATTATTCATCTTACCTTGTAGACTAGGGGACTCAAAGCCTTTTGACACCTTAGCCGATTTAGGGTCATGTGTGAATTTAATCACACTATATCTTTTCAAAAAGCTTATAATTAGATTATTAGAAGAGACCGAAATGTCCTAGGGTTAGTTGATGGAACTAAGTCATATCTCATAGGAATTGTGAGGAACGTAGAGGTTCCACTGGTAAAAAAACTGGTATTGATCACTCCAAAAATGTGTGACGATATACATATGGTCACACGTGTTTTTTTGGGTGTTTGTCACTAAAGATCGCGCCACTGTAGGTCACATATGGTCACGTTAGGGAGTTTGTGGCTATTTCCATTGAAAAAGAGTGACCGAAACCCGAATATGTGTGACAAATTAGGCACAAGTTTTGTTGGATTAATCAGTATTAGTAACCGTAAACACTTTATAGTCACACGAATGGTTTATTCAAGTAAATATATAATATATGTGACATTTGAGATGATTTATTCAAGTATATGTGTATTTTGTGTGACTATTTCCCATCCTGTAGCCACATGAATATATAATAAATGTGACATTTGTGATGATTTAGTCACACAACGGGTGTTGTTTTTTTGGAGTTAGTCACATACAATTTAAAAAAATGGCCAAAAGTCTTACTAAGTGTGACCATATGCTTTTTAAAATCAAGTAAATGTGTATTTTATGTGACTATTGTTCATCCAATGGTCACATGAATTTTAAGTTTGTGTGGCGTTTTGTAATATTTAGTCACACAAAGCATGTTTTTTTTAATTTAGTCACATACAAGTTAACCAAAAGTGGCCAAAAGTGTTAATAAGTGTGACCATATGTTGTTTAAAGTCAAGTGAATGTGTATTTTGTGTGACTATTGTTCATCCAATGGTCACATGAATTTTAAGTTTGTGTGGCGTTTTGTAATATTTAGTCACACAAAGCATGTTTTTTTTAATTTAGTCACATACAAGTTAACCAAAAGTGGCCAAAAGTGTTAATAAGTGTGACCATATGCTTTTTAAAATCAAGTAAATGTGTATTTTATGTGACTATTGTTCATCCAATGGTCACATGAATTTTATGTTTGTGTGGCCTTTTGTAATATTTAGTCACACAAAGCATGGTTTTTTTGGGATTTAGTCACATACAAGTTAACCAAAAGTGGCCAAAAGTGTTAATAAGTGTGACCATATGTTGTTTAAAGTCAAGTGAATGTGTATTTTGTGTGACTATTGTTCATTCAATGGTCACATGATTTTTAAGTGTGTGTGGCAATTTGTAACATTTAGTCACACAAAGCTTGTTTTTTTTGTTATTTAGTCACATACAAGTTAACCAAAAGTGGCCAAAAGTGTTAATAAGTGTGACCATATGCTTTTTAAAATCAAGTAAATGTGTATTTTATGTGACTATTGTTCATCCAATGGTCACATGAATTTTATGTTTGTGTGGCCTTTTGTAATATTTAGTCACACAAAGCATGGTTTTTTTGGGATTTAGTCACATACAAGTTAACCAAAAGTGGCCAAAAGTGTTAATAAGTGTGACCATATGTTGTTTAAAGTCAAGTGAATGTGTATTTTGTGTGACTATTGTTCATCCAATGGTCACATGAATTTTAAGTTTGTGTGGCGTTTTGTAATATTTAGTCACACAAAGCATGTTTTTTTTAATTTAGTCACATACAAGTTAACCAAAAGTGGCCAAAAGTGTTAATAAGTGTGACCATATGTTAAGCAGCATTGATTTCTCTTAATCTCAATAGCAGTATTAACAAAGAACCAACAATATTAACAAAGAACCAGCAGCACATTATTAACTCGAACAGAGGTATTTATAAGCTTAGGTGGAGAGGTTGGGAAGTTTGAGTCTTTGGCGGGAAACTACTTTGTTGACTTTGCCAAGTCAACAGTATTAACTTATGCTAGCAGTAGAAAAACACAAATGGAGCCTGGCAGTACTAACTAATAATAGCAGTAGTATTAACTTGGCAGTACTAACTAATAACAACAGCAGTATTAACTTCTAGTTGAGCTCAATATCAAAAGCTCATCACGACACAGATGGCGGTTCCCCCCCCCCCCCCCCCCCCCCGCCCCCCCCCCCCCCCCCCCCCCCCCCGCTTATTCAACAAAAACCACTCATTTTTTACCTCTAAATTCATTTTGGGAAACACGCAGATTGGCAAAAGTACAATAAAGCTTAATGTGGAAATGACAAAAGGAGAATACGTATAATGGCTTACATTGTGTCCAATCCATCTCGATCAGCAATTAGACCCCTCCTATGAGAATCCAGGTTCTTGACCTGCATTACATGTAGCAGAAACAATAAAAAAACTCTATTTTATAATGCATAAGCTATTTTATAGAAGTTTAGTAAAACATCCCAAGTTAATTAAATGTTTATCATGTTCTTATTGGGTTGAAATGTGTGTTTTAATGACATACATTAGAAACTGGTTTCCCAAAATGCATAAGCTGTATTTTTTTAAAAGCTTAGCCAAACCTCCCTTTATAGTAAGCAACTTTATGAGTTTTTCTATTAATAGTTGTTTTAACTTCACAAATTATAACCCAAATGTATGCAACTTAACGTAAAATGTACATGATTATAATTTATAATTAATGTTTATAGATGGCACCAAAAGGTTTGCCAGGCACTTCATCCACTTTCTGAATCGCAGCATTAGACACTGTCTGAACTTTTATGTTTAACATCTATTTTAAAATATATAATAGTTTAAGGAAAAAAAAACCCATGAGCACAAAGTTGTGAACTGTGAATGAGAGTTACCAACTGAATGGCCCATAAAACTTTCAAAACCATAGCCGCATAACGCATCTTGGTTTCACAACTTCATATATAGAATGCGCCAGTCCTCGAAGCTGCAAACAAATTGCATAATCAGACAACGGAAAGAGCGCAAAAAAATCGTAGTAGCACATCTAACATCTTACATTAATAGATCAATAAATCTGGCGAATCCGTGTTATCCTTGCACTTATATGTCCTTTCGTCCTTTAGAGCTTCTTCACATGTTGTATTCCCATCCGTGGGAGTATGTTAAGCCAAAACCGTAACATCTTCTAAAGTATGATCTAACATATCATCTCAATTCCTTTTGCCTTCAACGTACAAAAAATTAAGCAACCGCATGGTATGAGTTGGGCTGCAAGAACCACCCATGTCAGCATTCGAACTGTTGCTACCAACTACAACATGTGGAAAACAGTTAACACAAATGTATAGGAGTAGATATCTCAGATAAACAAATGTAATGAAAAAAACAGAAAATATACTAAAGTGTGCAGTATCAGCACTTCCACTTGTCTACGCATTAAGCATACACGTCACTTTTTTCATCAACCTTTAGCGTGTACGCAGATTCTATAAACAACATAATATAAATTAAATGCAATATTTATAATAAAGTGAAACATATTCATAATGTATGAATTATGATCATAAATTATAAGGCATACCTGGTGCGATGTATCCATAAGAACCGACAATGCCAGACATGCATTCTAAAGTCCTAAAATGCATAAACTTTGCAAGCCCAAAATCAGCCACATGAGCTTCAAAATTAGAATCCAAAAGATTGTTGTTGGATTTAACATCACGATGAAGGATCAGCGGCGACCAATGATGATGGAGATAACAAAGACACTTTGCAGCTTCCAACGCGATCTTATACCTTGTGTCCCAATGCAAATGACCCGCCTTTCTTACCACGAAGCATCTTTCCTAAACTGCCCTTAGGTATGTACTTGAAAACCAAAAGGATTATTTCATGGTTTGAGCGAAAACCCAATAACCTCACAATATGCCTATGTCGGATTCTACCTAGAGTTTGAATCTCAGCTTGAATCCATGTTCATGAGCAGAACCACGGCTCATGGCAGCTGACTATTTGACTATTCAACAGAATTCTGACAACTTTTTTCGATCGCATGCGTACAAAATCCGAGTTGAGCAAGAATGTCCTTAAGCTCTCTAATATGAAAATGTGTCAATATCTACTAAAATTCTTATGGGGTATCCATACGTCATGTAAACAACTTACAAATTACCACCAATCTGCAACCATAATAATTTTTCCACCATGCTCAGTAGCTTCTAATTCCATATAATCAGATACCACAACTCCAACCCTACATCACACACACCCCTGTTATAATTTACATGCGGCTATAATCATCAATTTACATTCCACCTCAGTTTAAGCCAAGTCTACAAAAACTAAAAGAAATTTATGATAATCTAAAACCGTTATCTGATTTTGGAGGCTAAAAGCCTAAAACAGCGGTTACACCGTCATAGTTACTTTTATAGTTTGTTAGGCCAATATTGTTCATAATCACCAATGGCTATTCCATTAAATATGCAAGTACATAGCTTAAGCATCAAAAAATTTCTTTTTGAAGGACCATTGCAGTTAGAACCCGTGGCCAAACATAATGAAAGAACAAAAAGTACACACCAAAAGGAGACAATAAGGATGTAGTTACATGATGTAAAAATAAATAAATACCTTCAGTGTGAACAGCCATGGAGCTTACAGCCTTATTGTACATATGATGAGAGACCGTAGCCTCACATTTCGTGCACAGAGCTGTGAGTATGTTTCAAAAACATCAGAGTCCTCACTATGTTTCAAAAACATCAGGGTCCTCACTATTGGTAACCATACATTCAGCCCTTGTTTTAGCCCCGTTTTAGCTCCTAAACACTCGGATTTCAGGCCCCAAACCCACCAATTCCAGCCCCTAAAACCATACGTTTCATCGGCCACCATTTCAGCACCCAAACGCACCGATTCCATCCTTTGTTTTAGCACCCAAACCCACGCATTTCAGCCTCCCTTTTAGCCACCAAACTCACCTGTTCAAGTCCCATTTCAGCATCCAAATGCCCCTATTTCGGCTCCCAAACCGGCCTATTTCGAATCCTATAACCCACACTCATTTGAGCCCACAAATCCACCCATTTTGGATTCTAGATTTTGCATCAGTGTATAGATATTAGTGTTTATATAAGCTAAAAAGTTTCAAAATAAGCCACAAAAAGTGATCTTATAAACCATAAGCCGAAAACCACATAAGCCATAAGCTTCCTATATAAAAGTAAGTGTGTGCAAATGGTTGCTATAAAAAAGTTTAGTAAGGAATGCAACTGATGCAAATGGTTCATGTGGTTTTTGACTTATGGTTCATAAGCCATAAGCTTGCACACACTTACTAACAACACCCGACGCAAGTTTGAATATAAACGAAAAAACTAAAATAAAAAAACTTCAGTTTGGAATTCGTATAGACATCAAAACCAAATATGTGATGTCTAGTGGAGTTATACCTGTTGGATACCCGCTAAAACAACATTCATCTTCTAGTTTCCACCAAATAGATTGGGCGTCACCGACAACAAACCTGATATGCTTTAGTCCAACAAAATACTCAAAATTAATAAAAATTAAGACTATATTGGATGAAAATTAGGGTTAGTGCCTACCTCACAATCAAAAATTCATGATTGAATTAATATTGAATGACAGGCAAAGATATTCAATCTTTGATCTTATGGTGTTGGATGTGAAATATTAGATAACAGGCAAGTCATACAGCTTTGATGGTTTTGGATGTGGAATATTGAATGGTTTTGGATGTGAAATATTGGATAACAGGCAAGTCATACAGATTGAGTCATAAATACTCACAATTCAATTCTTTGTACTGGATCTTTATATAGATAAAGATTACATTAACAAATGATTTGTAGTAATGAGTACCTACCGGTCACTTGAAACTGGTTTGAAATCGAGTGTTTGTGAGTGTTTGTAAATCGGCTCCATGTTTGAAATCTGGAATGAAGACGATGGGTTTTGATTTGGGAAAAATAGGGCGGGGATCTTGAGTGGGGGTATGAAATTTTAGGAAAATGTTTCAATTTTTTTTAGAAAAGATGGAGGGATAATTCATACGGCTTGTTAAATTTTAGAAGGGAAATCAATTTTTTTGAGTGAAATTATCAAAAGGTTTA
The DNA here is from genome assembly GCA_026074375.1 of Tanacetum coccineum. Lineage (NCBI taxonomy): Eukaryota > Viridiplantae > Streptophyta > Magnoliopsida > Asterales > Asteraceae > Tanacetum > Tanacetum coccineum. Next base: position 12,509 of record BQNB010104426.1, on the reverse strand, counting down.
ATTTTTTGGTGAAAAATAGAGGCAAATAGAGGCGGCCAAGTGTTCAAATGTATGACATATATTTGTTACTTTTAAATGTATATCGCGACTAATGCTTCAAACTTACTTTTCGGTTGCCACACATTTCAAATTCATATGTGGCTAAATATTCAGCAAAAAATAGCAGTCACTTTTAAATAATGTGTGACAAACTTGACTATATGATTTAGCCACATACATAATTACTTCATGTAACCATATATGGATTTTGGTCACACTGTTCAAATGTGTGACATATATTTGTCACATATGTATATATATAGTGTGGCTAATGTTTCAAACTTATTTGTATCTGTCACACGTCCCAAATTATAAGTGACTAAATAATGAACAAAAAATTACCAGTTACCTCTAGTCACATAAATATTTAGATGTGTGACAATGAAATTTTGAAATGGTCACACAAAATGAGTTCAAGTGTGGCTGTTTATTTTATTCTGGTACATTTAGTCACATAAATATCTGACTGTGTGGCCGTTCAAAAAATAGCATGTGTGACGAAATCCCATATTTGTACTAGTGTTCATGTAGGAAGTATTGAAACTTTTGGAAGACTTTTACGTTATAGATATGGAAAAAGACCCTACGTGCCCTTTACTTATAGGAAGAGGATTCTTAGCAATCGCTAGTGCCGATAGGAAAAGGAGTTACTAGGTCAATACTTGGAGTTAAGGAGATTGTCCAAGGTCATGTGGATATGCCATATTAGACTACTGTAGGAAAATGAAAGTCTTACAAACCACGACCTAGTACAGATGGAGTAGGTGATCGGCCCTCTTACTATGCAAAGAAAGACTTTATGGATGATCATTTGCCCGAGGAATGGGAAATTGCTAGGGATACCGAACTCAACCCCTTTAAGGATGTCTTAGTATTTATAAAGATGGTAGAGTTCTTAGGAACTATACCTATAAATCTTAAAGGAAATATGTAAGAGTCAAAAGAGTTGATAGAAAAGAAAATAGATTGCAATAAGCCACCAAAAGAAGGAGATGGTACGTGGCACATTAAGATTGAATTGATTGATCCTGATGGAGAAACATTTGATAGAAAATTTCAATCAATTCCCACGACTAAAAAACTATCCAAAAAAGAGAATCCAAGCGATATCCTCGACTTGGAATGTTTTTGTGATCTCTAGAAGTGTGACTCCGAGTCTAGCTACAAGACTCGTTAATAAACAAAAGCGCTTGTTAGAAGGTAACCCAATCTTTTATTTCATGCATTTTAGGTGCGTCGTGTGTTTTATTCTCTATTGTTTGTTCTTATATGTTTGAATTATATATGTGATCATGCTTTGTTTTGTCTATAACCTCGTCTTAATTGCAATCAAAGGTATTTTGCAAGAAATAAATGTAGGGGAAAATATTCGGTTTCTAAGAACCATTTTCAAACATGTAGACTAAATCATTTTAGATTAATTCGCATTTTATGTTTTGTTTGTTTGTTTTGAGTCATATGTTTGTACTAACTGTTTTTGTGGCTTATGTAGTAAATTTTTCCAGGAAATCATTAATAGGATATTTGTGTAGGAAATTTTCCAAGAAAATGAAACAACAATTTTTACAGTAGCTGGAGACGACATCACTAACTGTAGCTACAATAAAATTCATATTTTTTCGAATTTTTGAAAAGTTATTCTTGTGTAATTTCTAGAATTTTTAATTTTTCTAATTCTTGTAGAAAACCACGATTATATTAGTACATACATCCTATCTTTATTGCTTTCGTAGGAGTCTAGACTTAATAAATAAGGGTTATATATCATTTCCCGCAGGATTTTACGCTTGATATAGTTGTTCTTGTCTTTGATTTTTAGGTTATATTAGATAAGAAGAGTCTGGAAGTTCTTTGGATTTTTGCTTGGACGATTCTTAGATGAAGATTTAGCCTGTTTATCTTGTTTCTTCTTAAATATTGAGCAAAACCAGGGAAGTATTAGTTTCTCTCGCTTTTCTTATTTTCTATTTATTCGTTTTTTGGGTACTCATAGAACATTGGGGACAATGTTTAAAATAAGTGTAGGGGGGATAAAGCCTTAGAAACTATTCCTTCAATTGCATTTGCTTTGTCCTTAAAATAATGTGTAATATACCAAAACTTAGTTTAGGACGGTAATTTTAGCTCAAATTATTTTTTATGGCATATATCGGTGAAACTGTAGTATTAGATGCGTTTCATGGATAGGAGTTATATTACTAGCATAAAAACCCTACCACTAAAAAAATTCCACCCCAAAAATATGAGGTCCCCCTAGATCTTTAGGAATTAAAGCATTTATCTTTAGTACTTATGAGAGTGTACCAGTAGTATTATAAATTCTAGAACTTGCTTTAGTGATGCATCCCAAGAATGCTAGTGAGATCGCATTCGTATGATTAGGATTTACTACGTGATAAGAGGCATTAGGATAAATCCTTGTTTTTAGCCTGTATTTGTTATAGTTATGATGATCTCCTTGGTCATATAGCTACCCCCACACCCTTGCTTTGCGCTCATTTTTAGTGCGAGATACCCCTAGTACACCCCTCTAAGCCTATCCTTTTTGTTTTTTTCTATTATGTATTTCGGGACCACTGAAGGGGGATTTTTTTTTATTAAGGAATTCCTGAATAGACTATTCTAGAATATTTAATAGTTGAAATTTTGTTTACACCCCACCAAAAATGTTACCCCCAAATCGTCTTAGCCTTCCTTGTATGTACTCATTTATAGCACATTATTGTTATCATGTATGTTTAGCCCTAGTTAATTGTTTACTTAATTACAAGATTGCTAAGTCAAGTCATTATTAGTGTATACAGTTTTGGGACGATTAGGATTCATGATAGTCTTTATTATACTGAGAAATGAGGAAGAAAAGTTAAGTCATTACCCCTATATTTGTATGATATTCTCCATGTTATGTTGATTATTCTCAATTTGGGTCATTAGTTAGTTTATGTTATTGAGTATTAAAAACTCAAGTGTAGGGGTGTAACTATAAACCCCGGGTCATGTTTATTTATGTTCAAGTAGATGGCAGGGCAAAAGTGTACAAAAAAAAGAAATCGAAAAAAAATTGGAAAGAGAAAACAATGTACGAGCTACCATTTTGCTTATGTTCATGTCAAGAAAGTGTCAAAAAAAGAAAAAGAAAGAGTTTGATATACAGTTTGTATTATTTTCCTAGTTGGTCGAGTCTTGGCTTAGTAACGCCTTTTCCATATATTCTTATGAATGATTGACTTGCCACCAAAAAAACAAAATTCCCCAAATATCCCCAACGTGTTTCCTTTACCCTATACCTTATGTTGCAACCCTTTAAAGACCTCTTTTGATAGTAATTCCTAGGTGCTTATGCCAAAGCGGTGGAGGTTTTAATCCTTTATCAAGCTTATGGTAATTTATATACTATGACAGGTAGTGAGTGTTTATTTCTTCAGTTTCTTATATTGTTATAATTCATTATTACACTAAGAAAAAGAGAGAATCCAAACACTTATGTGAGGTGCTAGTATTTAATTTATGTGCTTTTAATTACAAGGTCTAATTGGTTGTGTCATAAACTATATTTATTGAGTAGGTTAAATGCCTCCGATTTTGCTATTTACTAGGTAGAAAAGCTCATTTGCTTGAGGACAAGCAAATCCCATGTGTAGGGTATTTAATGAGGTGTCATTTTATATACTTTTTCGGGGTCATTTAACCCTTAAAATCATGCAAATATGCCCAAATTACGTACTTAATCGTTTCTTTTTGTTATTTTAGTATTTGGAAGGCATTTGGAGAAAATACACGTGACTTGGACTCAATTTGGGAAGAAACAAGACAATATTACAACTCTATACGGAATTGATCAAGATATGGTTTACAGGTCGTGGATACGGCATTAAGATTTCCTGTGACGTCGTCAAAGTGTTCATGGGATGACATCAAGATTTATTATGATGACGTCGAAGTAGCTGAATCTAAGAAGCCCAAAGAAGTTCTACGGGTTGACGATGTCAGGATTTGTATGGGACGTCGTCACGATCCAAAATCTATATATAGAACCCTTGTTTTTTAGGTTTAATTGTGGAAAACTTTGGGTAACGAACCTAAGTCATGGGTATACTTTGTAGTAGTGGTTTTAGATGATTTTTAGGGTTTTCTAATCCTTGTGTACTTACCATAACTCTATGTTTAATTGAAGTGAAGTTCTTTATTCCTTTTAATCTTTCGATATGTCTATGTATTTTTTGATTAATTGTTCTTCGCTTTTAATTAACATGCTTGGCTAAATTTATTTGTGTTTACTTATAATTGCATGAAACCTTGTTTATTATCCCTTTTATTATTGCTTCTTGTTAATGGTGTGCGCGTTAGGCTTTAGAAAACTAGCTATAGGATATTACATTAGTATAGACGTCTAGGGAAACACGGGTAGGTTAGATGATACTCACGTAATAGTCTTCATAATACCTTGCCATTTGGGTGGATTCTGAGTTAGGTGTTTAATTTATTAGATACTTACACATTACATTAACGAGGGTGATTGACAATAAAACGAAAGATATCAACTAGGGAGTAGTGCATGATTAGGTAAATACATTTGTTTAACCATAAGAGTTTTCCATGACTTTACTTTTATAGCAATTAGAATAGAATTAGAAGTATTTAGTAGCTTAATCAAACCCGAGATTTTTACTTGCTTTCCTAAGATATAAAAACATAAAAATAATATTTCCTTAATCCTTAGACCTTAGAGATATTCGATTGTGTTATATGTCATGTTTTCATAGTAGATATCATACGAAAGTTATAGAATGTGAGGAGAGAAGCTAGAGAGTATTTTTCATCATTTTCAAAGTTTTCATTCCAAAAAGGGAAAATAGAAATAAGAGGAAGAAGTGAAGTTACAAATGTAAAGACTTGTATAAATACCCCTCTTGGATGGGTATTTATACTTATTGTTGTTCCTATTCTATTGTCCTAACTCTAGTCAAACCTTGGTCATCTTTACTTAACTTTGACTAAGTTAGACTCTATTACATTATAATTACTAATAAAACTATAAACTAAACAAAACTATACAAAGACTATACAAAGACCAATTCATTTAATAATAAACACTTTTCTTGAACCTAACAATCTCCCCCTAAGGTTTGATTATTATAGACGCTTCATCGTCGGCAGAATTGGTCTTCCATTCACAAACGATTCCCACCTTCTCATTTTCTGTCGGTGACTTAGACGCTTGGATATTTCTCTTTCGAACGCCTTCATAATATTAAGATCTAATTCACCTAGCCGAGGTAATTTCTTCCAGAATTTATTTTGCAAGATCCTTGTCTTTACTTCATTCAAGACTCTTTCTAACGTAGCATCACAGAACTTAACAATCTCCACCAAATACATAACTTGTTTCTCATCTTTGTTGTTTAAGTAAATAAAACATGTATTTGGCTTGTCTACTATTGAGTACGGTTCATATGCTTCAATACTAGGAAATGTTAATGTTGGTGTGGTTAAATTGACCTTTATCTAGTAACTCTCTATAGCTAACTGGAAATCATGAACTCTCTCCCAGATCACACGACTTCTGATGAATGTTATTAATGAATTCATCAAATTGGTTTCACGATAATTGACCTTCTTGTTCTGGAATAGATAATACAAGTCTTCAATATCGTTTTTGTTTAGGTACTTAAAGTCAGCTTCAGAAAAACTATCTGGCTTATCATTTTCTCTAATCATAATTATTTGTTTCATGAAGTCCAAACCATATAGTTGATCAGTGGTAATTCTGACAACTATTGTAATCTTGTGATTAGAGAAATAGTCTTGTGGATTGTCTCTGGCTTTTCTTTGATTTTGCCTGTACAATCTCTTATGCCATGAATCTTTCCAATGTTGAATTGACAGCCGTGCGTCTTCATTAAAATTCTTGAATTCTTTAAGAACCCAATGATTCATCTTTTCTTCCAGATCAGCTTCTGGAAATGGTTCTGCATGTATCTTGCGGAGTGAAAGAGTATACTTCGTCTCCTCAGTGTTTCCATTCTTCAAGAAGATCAAATCTTTGTTATACAAATACCTTGGAGGTTCATTTGGATTCCTTTGAGGTACATAGAATACGAGAGCTTTTGGTATTGATCGTTTAATGTCCTCTTGTCTACTTTCCTAAACTATCTAATTTGTCATAAAGTTTGTTGCTTGTTCCAAATGGTAGGCATATTCTTCAGCATTTCTGAATTGATTACTTAACATGTCATTCAATGTAGCCTTCATTCTTGCATGATCAAAGTTAGTTGGAACACGCTTATCAACTTTTTGAAATTTTGTGATTAACTCAGGTGTTTCATCTTCAAGAATCACCGCATCTTCATCAATGATTGTTTCCTTAACCCATGCAGACTTTGAACGTGTAGATGTCTTGTGTCTTTTCACCCTTTTCTCCCCCTCAGGAGGAGCATCATCGTCTTGATGGTCATCATGATGTTGTGAGTGAAAATCATCATCCCTGCAAGAAGTATTAGAGGTGGAAGACTTTTTAAACTTACGTGTAACACCCCCAAATTGGGTCGCAGCGTAATAAGGGTCCGAGGCGTGTTACTTCATAGATCAATAACACAAGATATATATAGAATGACCAAAAAGTCGTTTAAAACCGATACATTAGATTTAACAAAGTATTTGTAGACCGATACATTAGATTTAACCAAAGTATTTTGTTACATAAGCCTGAAGCTTCACATTGATCAAAATACAAAATTTCTCATCCCATAACTAATATACAAAATGTAATTGGAACAAAATATTAATCCATGATATCAACATCAAACAACCACACAATAAGTTAATCCCTTTCCCAAAAACACTCAATCGTAAGCTTATTGACTCATCCTGAAAAAACCATGCTTACAAAATGTCAACACTAACTGATAGTAGTAAAATACATAGATTTGATAAATCAGTATATTGTAGGACCATAAGATTTCCTAAGTGTATTGATAATGCCAACGAGATGCAGTATAGCATATAAAATGTAATAAGCGTTGCTCCTACGCTCATGACACGTGAAGCTCGAACAAACAAGATATACCATATAAAATGCTGGCCCTAACCTTGCCCATGACAGCCATGTTCTATCGACCCGCAACAACCACTATTCCCGACATGGTTACAAACTTGTTGCTATTGACCCAGTGATAGCATGACACCCTAAATCGAACAGGTGGAGTAATGAACAATCACCCAATAACAGATCATATCAATAACATACTCGCCTAGCAATCAACAATCCATTAACAGACCGTACCTGAAAATGGGCTCAACAAGGTTAACGCACTTCAGCAACACTTAATCATAAAGTCAATCCCAATAGATCTATTTATAACATTCGCGCTCACAATCCAGTAATTGACAGTTCATGATAATGGGCTCAACTAGGGTTATCCCTACTTAGGCAACACATAATCATGATGTAAAACTTATCCACTTGTGTCCAATTATAAAACAGTGCATGTTTCTCACCCTAAAAACTTATAAAGCAAATCATGTAAAACGTGGGGCTATGAACTCACCTTGAGTGAGCGTATATCACAGAAAATGCGTCACGGTAATGATCGAGTGCAACCTAATCAAATATAGGTCGTATAAGTACTAATCACATTGAGTAACTACTACCATATATAATTCTATATAGCTAATCACCATCTAATCATTTTAGTGAAATCGTGTTAATAAAGTTAAAACGTTTATAAATAGTTCGATAGTAAAAATGACACAATTTCTTCGTTTTAAGCCCGTTTCTTACGTTTCTTATGTCCACGCTTTCGTATTAAGACGAGTTATCAAAATATTACATTTTCATATTTTTGACCTACTGGTGAACAGTACTTTTTACTGTTCACACCAGATATAAAGTTATTTTTATAGTTTAGTTGTCGTAAAAGCTGTAAATGTCGTATTTTATTCGTTATAGCTCCGTTTTTAGCGATTCTTTCAAGCACGTCTTTGTTATTAAAAGTTCTATCATATTAACGATGTTTTCAAAATGTATAAATCTGATATGAACAGTAACTTTTATAAAAAAATCTATAAAAGTATTTTTATACATTTTAAGTATATAAACTCGCGTAATTCATAACTTCTTCGTTTTTAATTGAAAATTTACGTTTCTTATTGTTTTGAAATCCTAAAAATATGTGTGATTTAATAAAAATACCAAACCTTCTGTTTGTAGAATTTTTATAACAAGTTTTTATAAAAATTATTTTATAACTCTGGTTATTATCGTAAAACTCGTAAACTACGTATCTTTTTCGTTATAAATTGGTATTCCGAGTTTCTTACCTTTTTGGAATAGTCATGAGATGTAGTATGTTTAAAAAATATAAAATACATGCCTAAAATTTTCGTGCCAAAACAGCCCCTAAATATTGTTTTGAGTTTATTTATATAACTTTGTTTTTATATACTTTTTATTTAGTAAACTACCACAAGTCTTCCAATATTCTTAATATACTATGTCTTACATATGATAGTGTCCATTTGTCCATCATATGTCCACATGAGTCCATGATATCAAGATTAACAAGTCATTAACATCACATGAAATCAATAACTTTCCTTAAGTAACTTTTAACTACAAGTTTATACATATACATTTTTACACTTAACCAACATGTTACAATACTTATAATCCCATTATATCATGATATTACCAATCACCTAACATATGAAAAAGTGTACAAAATGATGATCACAAGTAAAAACTCTTTTTACATGTTTAAAAGTCCTAAATGGTGATTTTGCTATATAAACATCATATACACATATAATCATGAAAATGAAAAGTTAAGGGCTTTTAGATAACCTTAGAGTGATGTATGATGATGAGATATATGCTCTAAACCCTTGTTTAGACTTTAAACCCTAGCTTTCACAACCAAGAAACCCTAATCCAAATAGAAACCCTAATCTTGCAATAACTTGATTAAACCTTGCAAATGCTTAACCAACCCTTCAAAACACCTTAGGTTATCATAGGAATGATGTGTGAATGCTTGTATGGTCTTAGAAAATCAAGCTATGGATTTGCTAAAAGGGGTGTTTGTAGCCGTGGGCTTATAAGAGAGAAAAGGAGAGAAAATTGATTTCTTTTGTTAAGTGTTGAAGTGTATGTGTTATCTTACTAGTATACAAGACTTATATGCATACAAGACTAGTCAAATGATGTATAGGAAGTCTTGAGACAAGATGAGTGATTTAGGGAAGTCTTATGGTCAAGGTATGGTCTTTCCTTGTAAAAGTCTTAAGGATTTATTAGTTGGTGAATGTATAATGCAAGTTGGAAGAAAATTAGATATTTCTTTGATCTTTTCCTATCAAATCCGGTTATAGATGCATATGTATGATATATTTTTGTAAATTTTGGGTATTGGGTATAATCGTGGGTATTTGTTGAAGCGTAGAAAAGTTTTGGTGGTTTCGGGTATGCTTAAACGTATTTTATCGCGAAACGTAAACACTTTACGTAACCAATAAAAATACAATGAACAAAGTTAATAATTATCCTCAAAATAATTACTTAACACTTGCTTGATGTAAACATTTAATTGTTTGATGCCCGTTTACATTGAACGATAATTTTTAGCTTACGCGATTTAACTTAACGATTACGACTTAAAAGCAAACGCGTACAATACTAAAAATACATAGTGAATTTATTGACGTCGTAAATGACCCTAAAACACGGGGCATTATAGACAACCTAGCCCCACGCTTCCTCCCCTCATTGTGTCTAAACAAGTAATGGGATAATAGGTAAGGGATGTTAACCGACGTCCCCTCGTCCATGCTCCTCAAGTAAAATAGGTTAGTAGCAGTCACCTTCTCAGGTGCCTGACCCCTACTTGAGATACTCACTGCGATCAATCTTTGACAAAGTCTCCTCAATATGTCTCTAATAGATGTATAGGAGGGGACCACCCTCACAAAATCACCATCCGAAGAAATCCTAGCCCGGTAATCACTCAGATCGCCCTTGTTGGCGATCTCTCTCAAACTACCTACCCAGTATGCCTCAAAGCCATCTCCAGCCATCTCCTCAGTAGTATATAATCCCAAGGCCAAAATGAACTGCCTCAAGATCATGCTACGCCTAGGTCCACCTAACTAAAAACACAGGGTATCATGAACATCTAACCCTATCTTAGTGTCATAAATCATGCAGGTGCTGAAGAACTCAAGAATAAACTCATGAACCAACGGTCCTTGAATCTCAAATAGTCTCCTCCAGGCATCACTAGTGAACAAAAGCTGTCCTTCTACTCTAGTACTAATCTATCCTCCATCCTATCAGTCAAGCTGCTCATCTCCACGTTCATCCTAGCAAATCCAAATATGTTCCGGTTAACCTGCCTACTAAAGATCGTGTCTAGCCTCTGCTCATAATCCTGAACTATCTCCTCAGTGTACCCCTCTACCTCGTACATAAGCCACAAATGCCTCTAAGCTCTAGGTGGTAGTCCTGCCATATCTGTAAAACTTGAATAAATTTAGTACACTGGGAATATAATTTTCATAACTCCGATAGAGGTTCATTATGACGTATAAGGTTTTAAATACGCCGTATAAAGGTGAGATGAATACCCCGTATCTGTAGAATAGTCAATACGGAGTATTGAGGCATTCAGGACCAATACGCCATATAGAAAGATTTAATACGGCGTATTATGGATATGGTATTGATTGATACAAACATATATATAATATGTAAGTATAAAGAAATTTACTAATAATCCTTGAGGACAAAGATTAAAAGGAAAATCCACAAAAAATATCGTTACTGTTTACCGGTTAAGTGTTCTAGGGTCGTTTTTACACCAAGAATTATGAATTGAAAATCCCGTTTTTATTTGGACATATGGATTTGAATGGTATATGATTTGAATGGTGATAAGATTTTTGATTTCACAAAACTAATTCCTACTAGTGATCAAGTAAGGGCACACATAAAAGCAATTATAAAGAAAATGGAAAATAAACTAAAAACATTAACGGGAATCAAGAAACGAGCTTTAAAACCTAATTTGAGCAAAAATGAACCTAAAAGGGCCAAACTAATTCTCCTAGATGCTAAAAGACTAAAAATGATTTAAAAAAAAGATTTTTATTTTTTTTTATTTTTTTTATGATTTTTAAAGTTTTTAAACAAAATAAATGCAAGAAAAATATTAAACTATGATTTAAAAATCTAAGAAAATTCCTAAAAATAGCTAAAGACAGACTAATTGCAAGAAAATTGAAAACACTGAAATCGCTTAACATAATAAGCTTGGAAAAACCAATTTAGCACTCGAAGTGCTTATAACTAAAAGAGCTCAAAAAGGTGTTAAAGGTATTGTTTGTGCACCCTTGGACATAAAAGTCCTAAGGGCACAGATGGTATGAGGTGTGTGTGTTAAGAGGTTAAGACTGGGTAGAGGTCTGGGGTTCGAGCCTTGCTCACCCAAGGCTTCCCTAGTTTTCTTTTTTTTCAAATCTTTTTGAACAAACTTGTTAAACAACTTATCTTAAGCACTTTTTACTAAAAAAAACTTTTTGTGAAAACAACTAAATAAGCTGGAAAATAGCTTATAAGGGTGACAGATTTATACTTAAAGTATTATTAGCTTTTGCACAAAATTTAAATGACCAATAAGCTTGAATAAGCTCAAGCCACAACCAAATAAGCTACAACTCCTTTAAAGCAAGTCTAATAAGCAATTTACACTACCTTTAAGCTAAACAGTAAGCCATAAGTTGAAAAAGTCAACTAAGCATTTTTGCACAAAACAATTTACCAAACAGCCTAAAAGGACTTTTTGAGCTTATTTTTAAGCCAACAATCAGATCCTTATGAAAAAAGCTACTTGTGCAATTTGAGTATTTTTTGATTTTTTTTCAAATTTAATGAAAAAGACAAAGTACTGATTTGCCGACCTAAAACAGATACCTAAATAAGCTTTTAAAACCTAATTAAGCCATAACCTATTAAATTTGACATATGAACTAGATGTGCTCTAAAATTTTAAAAGCTAAAACAAACTTAAGCTACTTTAAATTTTAGGATGAAAAAGGCTTTTTGCCTGTTTTGAATGCTGATGCAGTTTACCAAATTCCAACCAAAACTTAAAACCAAATAATGCAGACTTGAAGACTTGTTTTCAACACCTTTTAAACAACTAAACTAGAAGAAAATAATCAACAAATGCAGCTAGAACTAATATAAGCACAAAGAGCTTATGAATCTGAGCTTTATGAACTCAGATCAAAGTAATCAACCACAAGCCTGCTATAAGCTAATTTAACCTAACAAAGACCTTAAAACCTAACCTTATAAACTTCAATATGAGATTTAAATTCAGTTTAAAGAACCAAGTGGCTCTTGACAGTACTAACTCAAGTTAGTACTGCCTTGAGCCAAACACCCCTTTAAATTGCTTAAATCCATTTTCAGC
>BQNB010104425.1:0-23821 GCA_026074375.1 Tanacetum coccineum | reverse complement strand
CCAAATAGCAAAAAAAAAAAACCAAACAAACCTTTAAACATGAGGCCCAACAAATAAACCCATATAAGAAAAAAACAAAGTATTTAAAATGAGACCGAAAAGATAAACCAGCAAAAAAAAAAAATTAACGCCCCGCAGCATCGCGCGGGCAATCACGCTTGTTTAGACTAAATTATTCTCTTGTTAAGTAAAGTCTCTTACAACTGATATCTTTAATTCGTTCATCCTTATTTGGGGGCTTTGGGCCAAGACATTGTTTTTAAAGGCCATTAATTAATTCGGTTATAACCGAAGAAAACTGAAACTTGCAACGGGAAAAGACCGGTTTCTGATTTTGCTAAAACCGAAATTTTGGTTTCGGTTTGGGTTTTGTCAAAAACCAACTCAAACCGAACCGTGTTTTTGCTTTTATAGCCGTAACACTTTTTTTCAAAAAGACACCAATTTTCTTATAGAAAAATCTCATCCTACAATTTAAACTATCAAATAGACAGCTTAGCATATATTAGCCTTAATCAACCAAAATTTGAGGTTATAAAGCGTTCTTAATTCATGCTTCCCGACAATACAAACTATCAAATAGACACTCTGGGATTGCTTAACCAAACTACTTATATGTCTTATGAGAAGTGAATTAAGCCGTTTCAAATGGTCTCATAATAAATTTATATTTGGTGTTCCAATTCAGTAAAAATAATTACCAAATTTACTAATTCAGCAAATTAAACACCTCAACATACGTTCGTCCGTCCAATTTCTCAAAAATCAAACTATGCAAATAAAACGCATATTCTAAGCTCATATTCACATGCTAAACATCAATGTTTATATAAAATTAGTAACACAATTAATTTGACTCTAGGGTTCGATCCTCACCCCCTACCTGGTACGGGTACGGCTGTCTACGTCTTAACTCCCCCATACACTGTGAAAGACGGTATTGGGACTCATAACCCGTGGAAGACGGTATTGGGAGTTACTTTTAGTAACACAATTATTTTAACTCGAAGTTTCTAGCAAAAATTAGCATCTTGCCAAAATTTTCATGGATGCCCCGAGAATCACCCTAGTTCGGTCTTTGTTTTACAGTAATGCTAAAGTACGAGATAAAAGTGTTTGGGTTGAGCTGTTCACGTTAATTTCTATTCATGCACTATAATACTATTCTCCTTAGAACTCTAAGTCACAGTGAAGAAAAAGTTTGAACTTCATAATCAAAATAAACAAACATAAAAAGATGAGAATCATATCGATTTACGGCCCAGCATTACAAATCCCCTGTGATTTTTCTTAGGGGGTTTGAAGTGCCGGTCCATAAACATCATACTAATCCAATCACATATTATCCTTCTATACTATGGTATATAACTTTGTAGAGTAAATTGCATAAATCGTCCCTAAAATTTGGCGAAATTGCATGTTTCGTCTCAAACGTTACGAAAGTGCAAGGATCGTCCTTGTGGGGAAACCTTTGGTGTAAGTATCGTCCTTTTGAGGAAACTCTTGACCCCACAAGGACGATCCTTGCACTTTCGTAACGTTTGGGACAAAACATGCAATTTGGCCAAACTTTAGGGACGATTTATGCAATTTACTCTAACTTTGTAACATATTCTTTCTTTAACCTATGTGGGTATAGGGGTGAGCACGGTCCGAAGACCGGACCGGACCGGCCAAGACCGGACCGAGACCGAGACCGAATTTTTCCAAAATGCCGGACCGAGACCGAGACCGAAATGATACGGTCCGGTCCGGGTCGGTCCGGTTCGGTCTTCGGTCCGGACCGGTTATACACGACATAATCATCGGGTTTTTTGCCGGACCGGACCAAGGACCGATTCTAACAAAAAGTATGGACCGAGACCAGACTGACTATCCCTCGGTTCGGTCCGGTTTGTGTCGGGCCGGTCCGGTTTTTCGGTCCGGGTCGGTTTTGGATCTGCCATGCTCAGCCCTATGTGGATATGCTAATTTAGCACTTTAGTATTATATAAATGAAGTGTTGAATTGATTTACTTCGAAACCATGTCATTGAAAAATGCTTATTTAAAGAAAATAATTAGCAAAATATTAATCTCAGCACAGATAAGCATCTCCAAAAAGATGCAAGAAAAAAAATAAAATTATCAAAGACAACTTAAGCATTTTAGGTTGAAAGGGGTTCTTATTTCATGTGTCCCCGATGACATAACGGCATCAATCATCAAATGCAAAAGGTTTAAGATGTTTTGGAACGACTTGATGTTGGTCTAAAGTCGTACAGTGGCTATTAGCATGTAGAAAGGCCTTTAAAAGAGGATCATGAGATTTGGCTAGTTGACGACAATGGCACCTAAAGTCGTACAGTCAAGGCCTTTAAAAGAGGATCATGAGATTTGGCTAGTTGACGACAATGGCACCGATAACAAATTGCTCCAATACTTCCACCTTTATAAACAATCACATGCATTGTACATGTTTGTAGGACTAGAACAAAGAATTTCACATATTTCACCACTCAAACCATCTGAGATAAAAAAAAATGACGGGCAATCCTTTCAAACATGCCTATCTACCTTTAGAGTACAAAAGTTCAGTTGTCTAATTAACCATTTTCTGGTGATTCTTAATGCAGAAATGTATCCAACACAACACATAATATTCAACGTAATCTTAATCAACAAAGTAAACATGGAACAACACCAAATGATCAACCAAGCTGAATTATGTTGTAAACTTAAAAGAGGAACACATAATATTCAACGTAATCTTAATCAACAAAGTAAACATGGAACAACACCAAATGATCAACCAAGCTGAATTATGTTGTAAACTTAAAAGAGGTTCGCTAAACAAAGAAGCAAAATAACTGAACAAACTAAAAACAACCAAAAAGGAGCCTACAAAACTAAAATTGGACTTGGTACATTGCAACATGTACCAACATATTATTCCAAAATCTGTAGTACCCCCAAAACCTTGTACCAAAATATTCGCATTATTCAAAAACTCAAAAGAACACATTAGCCTGGTAGAATCGGGTCACCATTCACATGTTGAATATTTAGGCTTCAACGGATGCAATGTGGCAAATCAAGTCAATCACACGGGAGCTGCAAAACAATTTATAGTGTAAGTGAATAAAATAGGAGATGACATACATGATGACAGTGGACAACTTATATACAAACTAATGTAGGAAAAGAAGGAAAGAAACTGCAAGATTACCTGTATCCCCATTCATTGTCGTACCACGAGACAAGTTTCACGAAGTTGTCATTCAAAGCAATCCCGGCCTTCGCATCAAAGATGCTTGACCTACTGTCACCAATAAAGTCGGTGGATACAACATCATCTTCAGCATATCCCAAAATGCCCTTGAGGTTGCCTTCGGATTCCTCCCTGTAATACAAAAATACCCGTTATTACAATTTACAAAATAACCTCAGGAACTGAATATAGAAACATCTAATTCTTTATAACAGTCCGAACTTACTTGATAGCAGCCTTGATCTGCTCATAAGTAGCCTTCTTCTCAAGTCTCACAGTCAAGTCAACAACTGAGACATCAACGGTTGGTACACGGAAGGCCATTCCGGTCAATTTACCATTAAGAGCAGGCAAAACTTTGCCAACAGCCTATAAGAACATGAAAAAATGTGTCGATGAGCTGAGGGAAATATAGGACTCTCTTATTAGAAACGACAAATGGCAAGATCAAAGGGTGGTTGTTGAAATATCAGACAGAAAATACAAACAGGTTAAATTAATCTAGTAATGCAAAAATTATTATCACAATAAAAAAATTGAAATCTTTGTATAACTTTTGGGAGGTTTTATGTATTAGAAAAGGATTACAGACGAACCACAGTCAATGTAAATCGTTTGACAGATTAGAAACATTCCAGTAAAGCTAATTATGATTCGACCCAAAACAAAACCTAGATAGCCCCATGAATGAGAAAATGGGTCCAATTTAGAAAATCTAATAGGAAGTGAGGTAATTAGTCAATCGTAATAACGGCTATTTAACTACCTTAGCAGCTCCAGTACTGCTGGGAATAATGTTGAAAGAAGCAGCTCGTCCACCTCTCCAGTCCTTCATGGATGGACCATCAACAGTCTTTTGGGTGGCTGAAAAAAAACGATCAATAACAAATTAAATATATTCTACAAATTTACACTTCAATGAAAGATTTAGTGAACACCAACTGAAACGCTACATACCAGTCATGGCATGAACAGTAGTCATAAGACCCTCAACAATGCCAAACCTGTCATTGATAACCTGAAAATATACAAAATGGAAACATAAGAGATGGAATCACCCCAAACATAATATTATCTTCCAATGTATTACTATAATTCATAGACTGAACTATGCTAATACCTTAGCTAGAGGAGCAAGGCAGTTGGTTGTGCAACTAGCATTTGAAACAATGTTAAGGTCAGCGGTGTATTCCTTCTCATTGACACCCATAACAAACATGGGAGCATCCTTGCTAGGAGCAGAGATGACGACCTTCTTGGCACCACCCTGATCATACAAAACCAAGTTATGTCAGTGCATATTGTTTCACCACATAAACAGGAAGATATTACTTTAAATCCAAACAGCAATATAGGAAGCAGAAATCAAAACAGACCTTCAAGTGGGCAGCAGCTTTGTCCTTGTCTGTGAAGACACCAGTGGACTCGACAACGAAGTCAGCTCTAGCTGCACCCCATGGGATCTCTTCTGGGTTCCTAAGAGCAAAAAAGGGAATAAAACCTTAGGACTCTGAAGAACAAAAGAATTCCTAACAGATGATCTAAACAGATTATACCTGAAGCCAAAAACGCTGACTGGCTTCTCACCAAAGAGAAGGGTTTTCTCGTCCTTGACCTTAAGTTCATGATGCTTCCATTGGCCATGAACAGTGTCGTACTTGAACATGTATGTCTGCAAGAAAACAAACTAGTAAATATTTGCAGGATCATGAAAACCAAACACTCAGACCCAAGTTGTGACATAGCTCCTGATTTCAGTACTGTCAGCACATCAATCCAAACTAAACCTACAAGTGATCTAGAACAAGAATTACTCTGACCAAACGGCATTCACAACCAAACATCTGAAAACACGAGTGCTTACAAATATTTATTAAAAGAAACTTTAGAATGATTTTTCCGATAGTCTTATTTTAATGCCAAATTCAGTGTTAACCATTCAGATAACACTGTACTGTCTCCATAAAATGATATCATATCATATCATACTACATTTATATAAACTTCAAAATTTACCCTTATAACAAGCCATGAACTTGCTACATCAACATTTTCACAGTAAAAAGTTATATCATGTAGCTCAGAGAATACTATTTTGAATACAAAATATCAAATACATAATATAAACAGTATAAACTTTACCAATGTCTTTACTAAGAGCACAATTTTAATTGTCAGAATCAGATATATAACAGCTAAATTTGAATTTTTGTAGCATATAAAGCCATACACACTGAGTCATGTAATATCATTTTCATTCGAACAAAGTCATGTGATCTGATGATCAGAAGCATTTTTTTAATATCAAATTGAATCAATCAACTAAGCATTCAAATTATTATACAAACACGCACAGTAAACCATAGAATCACTTCAAAAATTTAAACGTCTACCTAAACAATTTACTAGATCCAAGGTCATACAAATTTGAACATACTAGATCACAATCATTCAAAGAAAATGGCATAACTGATCTATAAACACACGGCCACACGCAGAGTGTGAGTTTCGTACCATGTAATCAGTAGAGATAAAGGGATCATTAACGGCAACAAGCTCAATGTCATCTCTCAGCAAAGCAACTCGAGCGACTAACCTTCCAATCCTTCCAAAACCTACATCATTCAGATCGACAGTCTCAACAACCATAACATACAAACTAACTTCATATATATCAGTTTCTGAAATAACAATAACGACTAACAACGAAACATAAACATGTTGTTAAATGTTAATTCCGACAGTTCCACTACATCAACTAACATTAACTTAATTAACAAAGCAAACTATAACAATAACAAAACGATCGGTTGCTTACATCATCTAACTAATAAACAGTTGAAACAATAACCAACAACTAAATTTAACATGTAAAAATTAACTGAAAAAAACACCGATCCACTACATCAACACAATAACGACAAAAAAACTAAACTTAACAACGTACATTTAAGTAATAAACAAATCAAACTATAAAAAAACATAAAAATAATAACATCAACTAACTAGCAACAGCAATACTAAGCAACAGCAATAACTAAGTAAAAAATATACCGTTAATTCCGATCTTAATCTTCTTATCAGTTGCTGCAAAATAAAAATAAACTTGAATAAGAATAAGAAAACATAAATACTACGTTAATTTATCACTTTAACGAAGTTGAAGAAATTTACCCATTGCGATTGAGTTTTGGTGTGTGTTTGGGATTGTGAGAGTGTTTGTAATGAAAAGTGATTTGGGGGATTGGTGTTTATATAGTGAAGACGGATGGTTTTAAGATGGAAAGGTGACGTCATTCTATTTCTTGAAGGAAAAGAAAACTGTATTTTTTTGAAAGTTAACGGAATATTCTGTGGAATAGTCTATGGATTGTCAAATTACTTTCTATGCTAATTATTTTGTCCTGTAATTGTTATGATTGTTTTCTTTTTGTCATACGTTTGGCGCAAGGAGTTGAGCTAGTCTGGCTGAAGTGGAGCTTATCAAAGTTGAAGTTTATGTTTTATAAAGTTGTTTGGCGAATTAGTTAGAGTGGAAGCTCATCGGTTCGACCCCGCGTGGCTTCTTTACATCGATAAAGACCAGTCATCCGTCCCGCGTATAATAGAGGTTCATTGGTTTCGTCCTGCCTTTGACTCATCAGGGGAGTGGCCCCAACTCCTGACCAGTGCAGTGCCATATCGAGTCCTCTACTCGTAGCACGTACTACACCCTGCCGTTGAGGTACTCCAAACAAGACAAACAGGGAAAATATCCAGCAACTCTCGCATTCATGCTACGTATTCAAGCAGAACCGACCAATTTAGAAATTTGGCTCGTGACAGGAAGCTTATTAACATAAAATAATTAAATCATTCACATATATTTTCAGCTTTTGCGTAATAACTCATTATATTTTTTTAAATATTTAAGTAATTTGACCAGCTATAAGTCTCAGAAACCCTTTCCTATGGGCTTGTTTTTATACAGACTTATGATTTATATAAACACGTATGACAAACAAAACATATTTTATAAGCTCCAAAAAGCCTTATGCCAAACATAGTCATTGTGTTTAATATCTGTGCTGAGATTAATATTTTGCTAATTATTTTCTTTAAATAAGCATTTTTCAATGACATGGTTTCGAAGTAAATCAATTCAACACTTCATTTATATACTAAAGTGCTAAATTAGCATACCTTTCTATGAGAACTATTTCAACATGAACTCCCACATAGGTTAAAGAAAGAATATGTTACAAAGTTATGTACCATAGTATAGAAGGATAATATGTGATTAAAACTATGAATGTTAAAGACCATTATATAACATTAAAAACGCCAAAATTCTAAATACTCCTTTTTTTACCACATGAACTTGAAATCACACAAGAATAAAGCCTCATTATTGATGCCGGACACACGTCTAAAGTTTCACTTTACAACTTATTCATTACAACACAAAATCATATATAAACTTTAATAAGTTAATCAAGCTCACAATTATAAGTACCAATATCAATAAAAAAAAAAGCTTATGGATAGGGGGCACTTTTTACATTCTTATAACAACGTTGTTGTTTTGAGAGAAGCCAACCTTAAACAATGTATAACTCATATGGGTTTTTCTATTTTGAGCCCTAGAGGCATATGATAAAAAACCAAAAAGTACTTAAAAGTACACAGGGCTTTACAGAAAAGGACGCATGTACATGCAAAAAGTACATTTTTTTGTGAATCCTTTGTGTTCTTTTCTGTACGTCTTGTGTACTTTTTGCTTTCTTATTATATACTCCTAAGGCACAAAATAAAAAGACCTATGTTATATTAATGTTTTAACAAAAGTTTGATATTGCAACCATTCTTAATGAGATTTTCCTTGGCCGGGTCACTAAGGGGGTGTTTATTTTTGACTTAATATCTTTAATGGTAATAAAACTAAATGCAAACAGGAATTTTTTTATGTTTCTTTTTTGCTTATTGTAAACATAAATCCTGAATGTGAAAAAGAGTAAAAAGTAAAGGCTTTCTCATCCAGAACATATTTTTACCTCAAAATTTTAATTATACCCTTTTTCTTTTCATTGTCTTTTAAAATATTAAACCAAAAACACAAACCTCATCTCTACTTTGGTCTCTTCTATTTATGGATCACATTTTCGGCCACCGCCGCTCGTCCATCATCACACCTCCACTACCCCGACCATAACGTTATTGGTGACCATGACTTTAGGAGATATACATTTTATTACTAGTTCCATTCCAATCAAAAGTTCAAAACGACAAACAACTCTTTTCATGTTCTTATACAAAAATAATTTTCAAACACAAATTTCATTTGCATTTATACATGAATATGATGGTAAGTTTACGCAATTTAATACAAGTATAATGTTTGTAAGGTTTGCAATCTTTCAAGCGTTTTTTTATGAAAGGATGTTTTAGACAAGCTTTATATTTTCAAATAGGATAAACATTTTCAAACAAGGCAGACTTTTTAACAAAACAGTCTCTCCAAACAAAAAATAAAAAGAAACAACCCCTAAACTTCCCCGTTCGAGGGCAAAACAATGTCATCCATGACAAATTATAAAAGATTTCGAAACTTGTAAACCAATTTTTCGACGAATTTTCAACATAAAGTTCTAGAAAGAAAAAGAAGTATCATCTTATTTCGAATCGTGCGAGTGATATGAGTTTAGGACACATCGTCCCCCGACATAGACCCTTTCAGTTGTCGTATGAGATTCGAACTTTGCAGTTAAGCCGAATAGTTGACACATTGTCCCACCAATCACACATAGTGAAAAAGTTCTTATATTAAGGTAAGTATATTATTGTTTATTACCCAATGATAGGAACATGAACCTTGACTTTAGTTTTCTCAATAATGCATTTAAAAATTGGGCAAGAGAATAAAAGTGAGTTTTCTAACAAAGAAAAACACAAATCAAATTTGTGGCGCATGCTCTTTCAACTTTCGAGTATAGAAGAATCACAAAGTGGTCCTTAGACTTGATCAACACTTTATTCATCTCTATATTATTTTCTGCAACGTCAATGGACCTTAACTTATAAATTGTTATCAAACTGACATTATAAATGCAACCGAATCAAGCTTTTTGAGCTCGTTTCAGTATAAAAGGTGGGTTTGAGTTTCGTTTGATTTAACTCGTTTGCACCTTTGATTGACACACATTTATTAAATAACTAAAAAACAATGATTAAAATCGCGAGTTAAATGAAAATATATCGTAGTTATAGAAAGGCAAGAGACTTGTCATATTCTAGTTTCAGAAAATACTATAGTGTGATGAAATGTCATCGTTCAAAATTCACACACACAAAGTTTTAGACTTGGAAAACCTAATTATTTCTTCTAAAAAAACAAAAAACAAAAAATATATCAAAAGTCAAATGCTCACAAATCAAAAGCAAGTTTTGAGTTGTGGAAGAGAATAGAAGTAAGTTGTTTGACATAGATTCCTATAAACCGGCGTGAAATTTGACATCATCGATAAGCTAATAATTCCATATTTAATATTATATATAAATCGACGCATTTTGATTTACATTTTATTAATCATACAGTGAATATTGAATTTATCAGATTAAAGCTTTTTAACTATCATTGTCATACGTTCTTTATTAACTTCATGTCATCATAAGACACTCGTGACTATATTGTATCATTACATATTTACATAACACCTGTGACACTTTTTGGTACATACGTAAGTGTAACTTTATTGATAAACAAATAGTTTCACTCTAAAAGTTTTGTATAATATTCATATTTCGTTTCAAGATACATCAAGTAGTAATTGATCTAAGATTTCATAAACTCTATTTAGTTATTAGGTATTGTAGGTTACTAATTAACCACCAATGTCGCATAGTGATAAGAGATTATGATGTTTTCACAAGAGGATCAAAGTTCGAACTTCACTCGGTACATATATTAGACGGCTAAGAAAATAGTCGGAAATATACCCGGTTAAGCTGCCGACATCTTAGCTACAGATTCTTCATTTACATGTAAACTGAAGAGAAAAACTTCTTATATTTACCAGTTTCATGATTACTAGAACTATTAATCAACCAATATACACCAAACCACATGACACGTTTTTTGTCTTCTTCTTTAACCAAAAATGTCCGAATTACATAGTCCATAAAAGGGCCCAAAACAACAACAAAGTTAAGCTTTTAGCGAGAAATTTATGGGTCTTTGTAAATAACAAGCTTAGTTGCCCGCGCTGCTGCGGAGCGTTAGTTTTTTTCTTTTTGTATAAAATACATTTTATAGTGTTATTATTACAAAATTTTAGTAATGGTTTTGTCTTTGCTGTTTATATGTTGACGGGTAGTTGTGTTTTTCGTTGAACGATTAACATTCGGCCTTGTACATGAATCAGAATGGGCACCTGCATACATTGATAACCCAAATTCATTAAACACTACAATAGGCAATGACTAAAATGATTAATAAAAGATAAAGCCACATAATAAAGTGATAATATGCTTACCAATTAATGAGGATACAGCATATGAAATTCCCTTCCGCGGCATTAACTGACCATCTTGTTGCAATTTACTTGATGCAAATGGAACCGCTTTTCCTATGACACCCGTGGACGTTGAAACACATGTTTCATGTGGTGTATTTGAGTTTAATAGTACTCTTGAATGTCGCATTTGATCGTCAGCCTCATAGAATATGCAAAAGTTTTTGCAATCGCCGAAACTTCCTTTGAAACACATACTTTTCCAGAGTTTGTTTCAAAATCATTTGGCGTCTTCCTTTTTCAACTACAGGATTCACCCATGGTCTTTGTAGTTTCTAACGGTGTTCTTAATTGATGGTTGTCACTGTTAATCTCAGAAGGCAAACAAACATTCTTATCTATGCCGCGATTAAGTTTTTTAAGAGCACATTCTATGTCTTTATTAATTTCAAAATCATCAGCCGTTTTTCTTTTAATAGCCTTGTTTTTGCTTTTCATGTTTATTAACTTCAGTCAAAGGCTAAAGGTATAAAGCAAGGTTTTCAAGATCGGGATCCTATCCAGGATCGTTTTCATCTTAGCAAGATCAAAATCGTAAAATCGGATCAGGATCGTAAGATCCTACTATAATGTCATTGTCTTAATAGTCTTTGTGATATTATACAAATCTACAAATTATTATGTATCAAAAACACAAATTTATATGAATGTTTCATAGAAATGTTGCCATAAATTATGATTATGAAATGTTTAAGAAGATTAACATGTTGTTTTTTTAATTTTACCAAACACAACTCATTAATGTGTTGGTTTTTAGTTTGTGGTCTGAGAAAAGTAAGATCGGATCGGAGTAGATCTTAAGATCATATGGTCAAGATCGGGATCCTATAAGATCCTAAGCATGCAAAGATCCTACGTAGGATCTGGATCGTTTTTGCTTTGCAGTATCGTAAAATCGTAAGATCCTAAGATCAGGATCGAGATCTTAAGAACCATGGTATAAAGTAAGACAAATCTATCAGTAGCTATTTGTAGTAAACATGTATAAGATCGAAATATGCAGTTACCATCGGCATATGCCAATATTACATGCCGAAATACTTTGCTACAATGCAGGGGGACGTGCGAAGGGTCAGGAGAACAGGAAAAGGTAAAAAAGAGGGGCCCAAAACCATGCACCTGGATATATAATACTAAGCTAGGAAAGCAACAGGTCGAGAATCTAATAGCGTATTAGGACGCAGCACACTACAAACGAAAAGGAAAGCACTGAGATGGAAAGGCGTACCTGATACACAATTTTGGAGAAGAAATGATCGTCACACTTGCCAAGGCGTTGAAATTTTTTTCTAGAAGTTAAAGACGCATCTGCAATATCTATAAATACAACTGGAAAGTGAATTCTAAATAAAGTCTCATTTGGGATGGATTTAGGCTAGTACTATCAGGCCATGAGTAGCCCACAAAAACACAACTGTAGCAAATATGGTTAAAACGACAGCGTTTTAACCCAATCATAGAATATATATATATATATATATATATATATATATATATATATATATATATATATATATATATATATATAAAATATATAATGAGTTTTTGAAATCTGCGCTTCACGACGAGCCGTTTGTTAGTTGTTGATATTGTCGTTATTGTGATATTTTTGTTTACGTCTGTTGAGATAAAATATATCTTTAGTATATTTTCGCAAACTGAAATGTATCGGGTTGCGTTAGCGAGTCGGGTTTGATCCGTATCGGGTTGCGTTAGCAAGTCGGGTTTGAAAAAATGATTAGTAACCGAGTCAGTTCACAAATACAGGCCCAACGCCAGGCCAAAAAATGAGGCCCAAAAGTGTATCAATCGCTAAGTTGAGCCATGCAACTTTGCAATAGACGGTCAAAATGTTAATATGTTATAAAACATATGAATGGCCTCCTAGAGGTCATTCCCACAAATAGCCTAATGAAGCCCTGCGTCTGACTGTTGTATTGTTTATATAACAAGCTGAATAGCCCGCGCGTTGCGGCGGGACGTTGATTTGACGGCTCTTTTGTGGTTACATTTTTTTCGACGCAAGCAAGTTACAATTCAATAATGTGAAAAGATCATCTAAATCTTTACACCTTTCTGTGTAAATATTTAGATCAACCCATTCACATGGAAATGGGAACGAATTATCAACTCCTATTTACTTGTTAAACAATTCATTACAACTTCGGCAGGCTTTTTAAAAAAAAAACTAAATAAAGACAAAAATTCAACATGTTGAGATTTAGGTCTGGATGCATAAGCTGCAGTAAAACCACCACACTCACATCCAACACAAGAAAAAAACACTAAGAGTGACGAAAGAGTAAAGTAATATGAAGATCATTCACGAAAACTATTCTAATAAGACATTCAAGAGAAAAGCATGATGCCGATATTTGACCGTATATATAACTTAAATGTATAGCTAATACTGAAACTTAAGGAAGCACATACGTATGGCATTTAGTTGCTACAATGTAGTAGTATTATAACTAATCGACGCGGAAATATTTTTCAAAAACCATAGTCTTTCGTGTTGCTGTTGTGCAATGTTTACTAACATTAATGCTTGTCAATAAATTTAATGTAACTCCGGTCGATAACCCTTGGTGATTTGAAATACCATTAAGAGTTAGCGACCTAATTCTGTATCTGTTTGATAAATTTATATGGTGCTTACGGAAAATGGTATATGGAATTTGGAAATTTAAAGTGGGAAAAAAATAATTATCTGTTTACTACCTTAGAATGTGGATGTTACCGAGTTCCAAACCCATCTTGTTTCATATACAGGGATAGACATGCGTCTCAAGTAAACCCATCTTGCAATCACAACTTCAGAAGCATCAGGAATGTCATGAATTTGCTACCTTCCTTTTCCTTTAAATGAATTGCACACTATCTATAGATATAACAATAGTTTTATTTTACCTCTTGGTATTCCTACTTCATCATAACAAACAACAAATAGCCATTTAGAATTACAGAACATATATTGATATATAACAATGCTATCAAGCACAGTTGTTTTATAAGTCTATCATGTTGGATTTTATAATCAGTTTACCATTAACACTACGAAGTACTCCAGGGATATGAATCAAGTAAGGAGCATATTGATTAACAACATATAAATAAACATAGGGTAAACAATAAAAAAAAAATGAAAACTAACACCTGAAGACACCAGCAAATGTTATGAAATAAAGTGACTAAATTGTCACCTCTACGAGTGCTCACACAAACACGTCTAACAAGCACGTCCGGATGCTAGTCCAAACTTCACGTCTTGAACCCCACGTCACTATCAACAAGTATAATACTTGCTTGGATCAAAACCACACTCGAACAACCCTTGTTTTAAATTACCGAAAACCAATGAAGCCCTAATTAGGGTTTAAGTCAATTTCGGTAATACCCAAAAACAACAAAAACCGAAAACTAATTTTTTCCTTCTTGCTGCTTCGTGATCCAGAACCAAAACCAAACGTGCCCTTGTTATTGCTTCGTACCAATGGAGAACCAATCTACATCGAACCCCTTTTAGGGTTTGTCAAGCTCGAACAAGGTGAGGACAAGAATCGAGAAACAATAAAACCCTAATGAAGGATTATGTGTTCGGCAGAGAAGAGAAAGGAGAGACCCAAAACAATTTTTAGAGAGTATCTATGATTTTGTATATGTCGTATATCTTGCTTAGGGTGAGGGGTATATATATAGTTTCCAAAACCCAATCATGATAAGTATAGGAAACAAATCTTTTACCCTTATCACAAATCTCCTAAGCTTATCACAATACCTCCTCCATTCTTATCTCTACATGCATCGAACCTAGACACCCTCCTAGAACCTTCTTATATGGCCGGCCACCTTAGGACACCATAAGGTTCTTGTCTAGTCGATATTTGGTCCTTTGGTTCATATTTAGAAACGTAACGTAAAGTTAAACGCACTCTATGTGTTTAACGTGTGTGCCCCCAATAGGCTCACACATTTCTAGTCGCATAGGAGCGTATCCAACTACCATAATCCAACAGCTCCCACTTGGGACTTGGAGTAGCAGACAACCCATATACTAACGACGGAAACGTCTAGCAACACTCACATTCGTTTTTAAAACTAGAAATGTCTGAGATCAAGTTTCAAAAACATTCTCAGTAGCATGGTTATGTATCTCTTGCTATAATCATCCCTTTGTTCAAATACCGTTAAACCATGGATATGGATCCTAACTCATTCCATATAGTTTAACCATTTAGATTCTCGTTATATAACTTAATACAGATATACCAAATGTAATCAAGAATCATCTTGAACTACCCTTTGGGCACGGCCATGTAATTATCTGATTAATTCTGGAGAGGCGCCAATGGTATCATACTGCACATCAAGTGGAGGAACAAATTCTTTGTTGAATACAAGTGTTGTGAATGCTGCTTCACATCACTTCCAATAATAGCCTTTATAACTACCATTTTCAGGTTAGCGTTTGACTTAGAATTAAAAAGTGATATCCACACATACCAGAACTTGTTTGTATTCTCAAGTCTAAGGATGACTTAACTAACCATTTTCGAAATTTTACTTATGACAACGGATCCATAAAGTAATTTTCGAAAGTTGGGGTGTCCAATATGCATCCCTTGTGAATAACATATGAGTTTGGCGGGAACCATCCATATATTCAAAGAATATAACCAACACTCACATTTGTCTTATGTAACAATACTCCCATACTGTTAACCGACAATGGACATATTTAGAATAATAAAATTATTCAAGGATTAAACATGCAAATATAGGATAACAATTATTATATGTATGAATAACAAATACCACGTATCTTTATTCATCAGAAAGTAAAAATTGTCTTACATCCCAATTATCCAAATACTAAAAACAGATATGCATGAAACTAATTAGCAAGTTGAAGTCCAATGTATCCAACATTCTCAACTTTTTCTTTACAAGACAGCTAAATAGTTATCTGAGTAAACTTTCCGAATACTTGTTTCAAATTCACAAATTTGTGAAGAATTTGAACGCTATGATGAGTGTCGTATGTATATTTGCATACTATTGCAAGAATCATAGTATGGAAATGTGACAGTACCTTTTATGAGGTATTTGTAGTCACCCACATACTTATCTCAGACAGTCATCTTTACAGTTTCTTAAAATGTAAAGTATTCTCATTCTTTAATGTGTATTGCAACTATGAAGTATCATAGGCAACAATATACTCAGCTTCTGCAGATGAAGTAGCAAAAATGCTTTGCTTGGCACTCTTCCAATCAACAGCACCTCCATTTAAAATGAACACATATCCAGTCTGAGACTTTAGGTCATCAGCATCCGTCAGATATCCAGCATCAGTGTAGCAAGAAACCTTGAGCTCTCATTTTAGATCACCTTCGTAAACTAGAAACATGTCCTTAGTATTCCTGAGATATTTCAGAATGTTCTTAACTATAGTCCAGTGAAGATCACCTGGATTCTGTTGAAATCGGCTTGTTATGTTCTGAGCGAACGCAACATCAGGGTGAGTACATCTCACAGCATACATAATAGAACCCACATCCGAGGCATATGAAACATTTTGTATGCGCTTCAATTCAGCAGGTGTAGAGGCACCTTGTGATTTACTCAATCTAAGCTTTTCTTGCATGGGGATACTTCCACGTTTGGAATTATCCATTAGATATCGCTTTAAGATTTTCTCGATATAAGCACTTTGACATAAACCAATTAACCGCCGTGATCTATCTCTGTAGATCTTGAATCCAAGAATATATGCAGCTTCACCTAAATCTTTCATAGCAAAACATCTTTCAAGGTAGGATTTTACATCTTATAACATTGGAATGTTGTTTCCCATGATTAATATGTCATCGACATACAAGATTAGGAAAGTGACATTACTCCTACTAGCCTTTAGATATACACATGGCTCATTACGATTTTGAGTGAAACCAAATTTCTTTATTTCATCATCAAATCGCTTATTCCATTGCCTTGATGCTTGCTTAAGCCCATAAATGGAACGTTTCAGCTTGCATACTAGCTTTGGATATTTTGGATTAATAAAACCCTCAGGTTGCTCCATGTAAACCTCTTCAGAGAGATATCCATTGAGGAATGCAGTTTTGACATCCATTTGCCAAATCTCATAGTCATAAAACGCCGCTATGGCTATAAGAATCCTAATACACTGGTACAAAAATTGGTATTGGTCACTCCAAAAATGTGTGACGATATACATATGGTCACACGTGTTTTTTTGGGTGTTTGTCACTAAAGATCGCGCCACTGTAGGTCACATACGGCCACGTTAGGGAGTTCGTGGCTATTTCCATTGAAAAAGAGTGACCGAAACCCGAATATGTGTGACAAATTAGGCACAAGTTTTGTTGGATTAATCAGTATTAGTGATCGTAAACACTTTATAGTCACACGAATGGTTTTTAAGAGTAACTATTGTTCGTCCTTTGGCCACATACAATATATAATGATATTGACATTTGAGATTATTTATTCAAGTAAAATGTGTATTTTGTGTGACTATTTCCCGTCCTGTGGCCACATGAATATATAATAAATGTGACGTTTGTGATGATTTAGTCACACAACGGGTGTTGTTTTTTTAGAGTTAGTCACATACAATTTTAAAAAAATGGCCAAAAGTCTTAATAAGTGTGAGCCATATGCTTATATAAAAATCAAGTAAATGTGGTAATTTATGTGACAATTGTTCATTCAATGGTCACATGAATTGTATGTTTGTGTGGCCTTTTGTAATATTTAGTCACATAAAGCATGGTTTTTTTGGGATTTAGTCATATACAAGTTAACCAAAAGTGGCCAAAAGTGTAAATAAGTGTGACCATATGTTGTTTAAAGTCAAGTGAATGCGTATTTTGTGTGACTATTGTTCATCCAATGGTCACATGAATTTTAAGTTTGTGTGGCGTTTTGTAATATTTAGTCACACAAAGCATGTTTTTTTTAAAATTAGTCACATACTAGATAACCAAAGAGTGGCCAAAGTGTTAATAAGTGTGACCATATGTTTTTAAAGTCAAGTAAATATGTATTTTATGTGACTATTGTTCATCCAATAGCCACATGAATTTTATGTTTGTGTGGTATTTTGTAATATTTAGTCACACAACGAAAAAATATGGAAGTGCGGGGAATCGAACAGCCGTGGCCTCTACTGGCATGCAATGCGAGCGCATCTACCAAATGAGCTACACACCCCATTTGGCAATTGCAGTCAGGTGAAAATGCAACCAGACCTAAACCTAATGTGCTAACAGCAATCATAATGATGAACGCATATACTTTCATACCTAGTGATTCTCTGTTTCTCAAGGTGAAAATAGACCGACAACTGATTGTCTTTAGACTAAACCTTTTATATATATAATATATAATAAAATATATATAATAAGTATAATCTAAAAATAATCAATGAAACCGAGAAGTAGTATAGAATGTTCCTGGGTCGTTTATCCCCAACGAGACTGTGCTTGAAAATCGGTACAGTCGGAAAATTAGAGTTTGAATGAGATTAATGATTTGAGAGTTTAGAAAGCTAAATTAATCAATAACAAGCAAAAACTATTGAGAAAAACCCTAAAAATTACGAAATGAAACTGAAAAACGAGAGCAGGAATCCCGAACAAGGGGTCAAAAACCTAAAATCTTAAAAATTAACCCTACAAAGAAATTTTTACTTCTAATCTACTCTAGATGACTAAAAATGAAGTTTAAAAAAGACTAGACTAAAAAACGAGTTAAAACGAACTTTAAAATGGAAAAACAAAAAACGGGGCTAAATCCCGTTCTTTAAAAAGTATGATTTTGCAAAAATGACCCTACGAAAGATTTTCTATTTTTCCTAAGTGAATACTGATAAAATAAAATTTTCTAAAAAAGAAAAATATTTTTTATACTTTTATTTAATTTATTATAATTAAAAAACAGTTTTAAAGAAAATAAATTATAAAAAATACTAAACGTTTTTAGAAAAATATAAAAAAAATACAGAAAATAGCTTGAAAGATGCAGAATTTAAGAAAATTAAAAGCGGGAAAGCTGGGCTTATAAATAAGCCAGAATAAGCTAAAAACAGCTTAGGGGCTTATTGGCTAAAAAAAGAGGTAAAATAATTAATGGTGCAAGGACTTTCAGAAAAGTCCCAAGGGCACTCTTGTACAAGAGACTAGTGTTAAATATGCCGTGTATGTGGAAGGGAGAGGTGGCAGGTTCGAGTCCTGGCCTCACCCTTTTTGGAAAATCTCTTTTTTTTTTACTTTTTCTTTTTATAACTTATAAAAAACTAAAAAGAAAGCACATTTAACAAAGGAAGGAACTTTTTGAAACTAAGAAATAAGCAAAAAATTAAGCTAACCAAACAGGCAGATGCTAACTTTTTAAACTAAGACTTATGAAAAGCTTAACAAGTTAAGGCAAATTAGGACAATAAGCTAATGCACAACTAAATAAGCAAAAACAAGAAACTAAACCTAAATAAGCTATTCAAATCAAAGTAAGCCCAAAGGAATAAGCAAATAAGCCAGACAAGCAAATAAGCAATGGGCACAATATGTCAGACCCAACAGTCCTAAGGGAGCCTCTTTGGGCTCAATTTTAAGCTCCTTAAAGTGGGACTTAAGACTAAAAGCTTATAGGGACTTGAAGCTGAGCTTATGGGATTTCTAGAAAATCCAAAATATACTAAGGTCTAAAGCAAAAATAAACTGGGAAGAGGGGCTAGAAGAGAGCATGTTCATCAAAAAAACCAGGGGAGGGGTCTTTTGGCAGACTAAAAAAAAAACTAATCTAACAGGTACTTAAGAATTTGATTCCAACTGGTTTTAACACTTGAGCAACACAAAAATAGCATAAAAAGCTTGCATACAAAGATCCAATCACACAGCTTAATTAAATGAGCTTTTGAGTTCTCAGATTAAAACTTAAGTTCTGTTAACTATGATTTTGAGATTAAAAGCTTAAAAACTCAACCAAACTAAATTTAATACCTATTTCTAACTAATCTAAACTGACTCAAAAGCCAAAAGCTTGTTTTGACCCTTTTTAACCCATTAAACCAGTTTACCCAAACACCCCTTTAAAAACACAAAAACATTATTAACTTAAAAACAGATTCTGAAATTTAACAAAACCTAAGAACACATTAAACATAAGTCAAAACTAGTACAAATAAGAAATTATAACAGAACATGAAGCATTGAATAAGCAGAATCAGGCATGTGCTTAAAAATAAGCAAAACTTGAAAAAGTAACTTACAAGGGTCCAAATGCTTTTTGTGAGTACTTAACCACCAAAACAGGTTTTCACATACCCCTATAGCTTACCAATAAGCTCTAAACCAATAAGCCATCCAAGATTGCTTATTCATCCAAAATAAGCTTGAATCCATGTTCCTTTCTTAATGAAACAGTAGCCTTTTTTTAGCTTTGGGAAAACCTTTAAGTAGTTAAAACAGTTCTACAAAGCATAAAAAGCTTACAGAAATAGCTTTATAACAAAAGACTATAATACATAAAAATTATAAACAGGAACAGATTTGCATTTTACCATAGAACTTAAAATTTCATTTCATACAAAAAGTGATTACAACGCTTAAAAATAAAATGACAGAATACTAAAAGTTTAAAAACATTAAAAAATAAAATTAAGCTACTCTTTGTTCCCTCTGTCTTCTTCTCTTTATATAAGCTGCTTGTCTTCAATCCATTGTGCTACTTGTGTTAGTTTGGTGAGGAGAAACCTTCAAAATCAATCTAAGCCCTCGATTATGCTTGGAGCCCAATCTGTCTCATCATAGCCGTTTATATGTTTGCCCAATCAGAGTTTGAAGGATTGCCAGCTTGTCAAGGAGGCCATGTGGGTGTGGGGTAAGGTGAGAGGGATAGTTTTGGCTGGTGGTGAGGGGTAACCAAGGTGAATAAAAGGGACATGAGGGGTGGGGTTTAAATGGCGGGAAATGGGTGAAAGAGATAAACAGTGTTTTAATTTCAGGGGTGAGGTTTGTGTGATTGGCAAAAATGGTACATTAACTCCATGTTCATATGTTCACAAGAAGACAGAACAGTTTAAGAATTCTTTGATCATGTGTTTACAAGAAAACAAAACATGTCAAATACATTATATGTCTTTGAATAATTCAAGGACCTTATGTTAACTCTATGTTCACGTGTTCCAAGAAAACATAACATTTTAAGTTATACGTTACAAGTCTCTGAATAATTCAAGGACATCATGTAAAAAGTTTTACAAGAAGACACAACAAATTTAACTACTTACTTATGTTATTAGTCCATTGTGATAAATTCAAGGACTTTATAATTATGTTTTAACAAGAACATAATTATTTTAACTAAAGTAATTATGAACGCAGACTCTTGAGTTCAATGGTAATTTCAAGTTAATTTCATACTTCATAATCATGATTATATAATTAACCATAATTATTTTGACTAAATCATATAGTCAATAAGTTGAAGTATCTTTATATTATATCTTGACTTTTAAATGTAACAGGGCAACAAACATCTTGTGTGAAGTCTCTAGTGATTATTATTGTCTTACCTTATGCTGTTTAAAGAGAAACCAATTAATCATACTGTTATATGTTGTTCCTTGCACACACTTAGGATTTCTCCCACTTGTGTAGGGGACAACATTACCTAAACTAGACAAACCATACGACAAGCGTCGATTGTTAAACAATATGATAGTGTCATAGATATTACAAGTAGATTTCAAACCATAATGTTGAATAAAGAATTGTGGATTATTATTCTATAGATAACGTTTCCGGGAAGCAACAAGTAGTTATCTTATAAAATAAAATGGCAAACTCCATTAGACATTGGTTGTTTATAAACAGAAGCAATAAATATGGGCAACTTACAAGGAAATGAATCCTGTAGCTCCCACTGAAATTGACAACCTCACATGAATGTCATTTCAGTAACAAAACTCAAAGCTCCCACTGGATTTGTCAACATTGTAAGTGTTACATCACCAGTAGAAAGCAAATAGCGATTTATTTACTTTCATACTCTCTTAGAATGCCTACAAGTAGCAATGTACTTAGGTATTGTACAGAGTATATGAAGTTCTACTTATGTGGATGAGGGACTAGCCATCATGTATTCATTAACTTGAATATTTAGCATGCATTTCCTCCTTAATCTGTTTGTCTAACCACAAGGGTGTCTAGCACTTTAAGGAATGAATCGAGTCCAAGAAAATTTACCTAGAAGACCTGCTAGTAATTTTCTTTACTCGTTGCAGTTTAAACTCATACATCGTGACAAGTGCAAGATGTCATTATTTTGGTAGCTATAGACACAATGTTCTCTAGTTACACAAAGTAATATATCTTTCAAAGATTTCAGAACCGGAAAAGGGTAATGAAAGATTGAAAGTGAGTTTAAATATAATTGAGAAAATTCAATTATAACCCTATCTTATTCTTGTCAACCAATGAGAAGAGATAGCAGTAAGTCTCACTCTTCATACCAGGAAAAGAGACTATGTTTGTCTTTTATGAGAAAACAAACTTTCGTTTACGAATTATGTTGCAATAACATAATTAACCAGAACATAGAAAGTTCTATTTAGTATTTTTGATAATTAAATTCTTAAAGGAATTAACTACCCAATTAATTACTAATAAGACTAAGATCCAGCTTGACCTCCCACTTATTACCAGAGGTCTGACCAGTGTATAAAGGAGTGGGGCAAGAGGTAAGCGACGAGCGTTAATTGCATTGTTAATGCAACTCTTAGATTTATGAGACTTATGACATTAGTAACTCATATAGTAATGTCAAATGCATATTTCGTCTCATCTTATGCCTCGGGTCCGAGGGGGGGTGGGGGTGGGGTGTGGGTGTGGTGGGGGGGGGGGGGGGGTGGGGGGGGGGGTCTGAGACCAGGTAACTCGATTTAAATCGACCAAAAGAGAACGTGCGAAAATTAACAAAGGTCTGACTAATGGAAAAAATTCGCCATGGGTTGAATAAGGCCTAGGGGGGGGGGGGGGGGGGGGGGGGGGGGGGGGGGGGGGGGGGGGGGGGGGGGGGGGGGGGGGGGGGGGGGGGGGGGGGGGGGGGGGGGGGGGGGGGGGGGGGGGGGGGGGGGGGGGGGGGGGGGGGGGGGGGGGGGGGGGGGGGGGGGGGGGGGGGGGGGGGGGGGGGGGGGGGGGGGGGGGGGGGGGGGGGGGGGGGGGGGGGAAGAGGTCTCCACAGAGAAGACAATCCAAATGCACGTGTTCTTCATTTGGCTGACATAGACTTAAAACTTCACATAGGGGTATACACATAAATTTTACAAAATATGTGACAAAAATCGTGTACAAGAAGTATGCAAAACAACTTGTAACACAAAGTTAAGAAAACATTTTGTTAACCTTTTTGGTATAGACATCATTTTGTCAAATGTTCTCGGTAGCTCCATTTTGGACGCACAAAGAAGCGGAGAAATAGGTCTGCGCGAAGCGTATTAAAAACCTGACTTCTTTAGGGATGTCGTAGCAAAACCCTCCTTAAACTTCTCTTGTAGTTTGTTGGGTGAGCCGTATTTCCAATTGACTAATGATGCTATTATATGTTAAGAAACCCTTTGTTAACATTAGTTTTATAGTTGCCAATATGGTGGGATTACAAATTGATCAAACCCTATATTGTTCTCCTACATGCGTCCGAAGACACAAGTAATCCAATAGTTCTCCTACATGCGTCCGAAGCATGTAGTGGGGCGGGATAAGATTAAAGATCAATTCAACCCCATATCGCGCACATAAAAACTAAGATTACACAAGAAATTAAATTTCGTAGTTTAATGTCCGTATTAAATTTGTCCAAAAACCTCGGTTTCGTAAATAACACATAACTGGTTTCAAGGAGTATAATTACATGTGTAATATTAGACATGTTCAATCCAAGTTTCTCTAAAAGTGTTTAGCCTGTTTTAGAGTTTCATAAAGTCTAATTGCAAATAT
>BQNB010104424.1:0-23821 GCA_026074375.1 Tanacetum coccineum | reverse complement strand
ATGATGTTCTATTTTTTTAACAATATTAATTCGTGAAAAGTCAAGTAACCTTCCGAAGTTCATTTTTAGCTTCAGGGTCTGTTGGGTTTAATCTTGAATTAATATTTTAGTATTTGAATTTAATAATTGGTAAATGATCATGTGATGAAATAGTCTAGGATTAGACCGAGTATTGTGCATTGGCACGTTGGGTAGAAAGATCATGTTGGTCATGTTTACCTGTTCTTTAGGTTGAGTTAGTGTTTCCTAGTTTCTAGGTAGAATTGTTCTACACGTCTATTTTGTTAGGCTATTTAAAGGCATGTTATCTATGAATGAAAGTACCCCTTTTCCTGCATTTGTTTGTCCTTCACCCACTGTTCATTCACATGCATATATTTGTGAGTTCCTAATCAACCACTTGTGCAGCTTTAAATCTACAAAGGCGACTGATGTTAGACTTGCTGCTATTGGTCTTGGAACTGGTAGTCGTGGTGGATTAGGTGAACTTGCGGTTAATGGAAACTGTGCTAGTAAAGTGACGGATTTTGGACTTAAGGCGGTTGCTCGTTGTAGTCCATCTCGTACGTCTCTTACTCTTTGGACGCTATCTTCCGTTGGAGATGCCGTCTCTACTCCCGTATCACAATTAGCACATAAAATAGAGTCAATGCAAATACCTCGACGAGAAATATTGAACCTAGTAGGCATCGAATCCGTCATAATCTTCCACGCATGAACATTGACTTTGATAGACACGTAATTTATCCATCTGGTTTTGTACTCAAGATTCGGAAGCATTTTAGAATCAATCAGGTTCCGAACCGAAGTCACTAAAAAATCTCCCGAGCTCTCCAACTCCCAATTCCAGCGATCAGATATATAGGGGTTAGACTAATCGTTTTCACCAGATCTTCAACCATATCAAATTGAACTTGTTCATAGCCACCTTTCGGTTTTCTTCTGAACGAAAAAAATAAATTAGGCTGAGACAGTTTCACCCCAACTGTGATTTGCTTGCAATTCTCGTGGGTATATATCTTTAAGAGTACCCTCTTCGCACCACTTGTCCTCCCAAAATTTCGTTGTCTCACCATTTCCTAATTTTATGCGCATATAATTCATTAAATCAATACCCTTCGTCTTAAGAGTATTACTAACTAAAAGAGAAACTTACCATTATTAGAAAGTGTTGTCCGCATGGCAGAAGAAGGCGGAATCACGGTGGCAGAAATCGACAACATAACAACCTTCATGCACAACATGAGACACTACTACACAAACGGGTTAATCCCACGGATTTTTCTCACGAAACAAAATTAGTGAAGGTTTAGACACCAATTATTTGATTAAATTTCTGTAGGAAATCCGTTGCAAATTTACCACAAGTTACACACTAATTTATTGACCATATTTTTCATGGAAAATCAGTTGCAAATTTCCCACAATTTAACAAGTATTTCCCTGCTAATTTTGTTAACCAATTTTCCAACAAACTAGCGACATATTTCCTACAGTTTAACACCCCTACTAATTATGTGTTTCTTATACTTATTTATATAAACTATATATAAATGTTTTATGTTTTGGTTTCTAGAACAAAAAGTTATGTGAGAATAGAAAGATAATATTTATATAATCTCACAAACCTACATCTAGGTATTGTAAAATTTTGTATTTGTGATATTTAATGGTTTTCGATGTTTTGTCTCATGATTGCCACGTTAATATACAGAATTTAATCAGCAATATCACACCTAACGATTTTTTTGTGTTTTACTTGAAAATGTGTTTTGGTTTTGGCAAATAGTCAACTCTTTTTGACATCTAAGTTACTATAGAGATGAGATATGGCAAAGTTGAAAGTGTTTGAAGTTTTTGAGTTTGTAAGCCATGTTCACCAAATACAATTCCCTCACACTTGTTCCCTCCTACTTTTCAACAATAACAGTAGGAAAAAAAATAGTCAATGCTGTGGGAAGGAATTTAGCCACAAGGTTTTTATACACGAACGAATCCGTGTGAAATCAGTGGAAAATGGCCTCCCAACACTGTTTTATCCCACGGATTTAACCGTGAGAAAATCCAGTTTGTGTAGTAGTGATAACCTTGATTGAACGACACGTAAGAAACTTTACCCGACCCAGCCAACACAAACCCGTATCACGTTCGTTACAAAAGGTGGTAACAGAAGCAACTATACCTAAACCATGAGAATTGAACCTTCAGTGACATAAGGTGACATAACTTGTTATGAGGTTGTCGCATGACGAAAGCGGGTGGTTTTGGTTTGCTTTTTGATCCGAGTGTACGGTCTATTTTTCGCCGCTTATTAGGAGTTGATGCATTGTCATTGTTGGTAGTTATAGCCTCGCCGGAGCAGTGGTTAACGGTGCTTGGTGGTGAAAGGGAAGACGAAGAGGTTAGTTTAATTAGTAAAGGACCCAGATGTGCACTTTTAAGTTCATCACAACACTGAGTGCACTTTTGGATGAATCGAGACTGAACTCGCAATTTGACCAAACCACAGAGGACTTGTGCTACTAATTGTTCTTTGCATAAACAAGAAATGCACTAAAGACGATTGTTTTGTAAAATATGGTATACTATTGTTGTTTTTGAAGTGCATGTGTTTTCTTTTTTAAAGGTGCAGAAGTTGTAGTATAAAAAATAAAAATAAGTGAAAAACTCAAGTATAAAGAAAAAAAATGTGACCTGCGATACATATATCACTAAAAACGTACTTTTTATTCAAGGATATGTAAAATCACATACGTACTACATATCCTATGCATGCTTAGTGCAATCAGTAGGCATAAAAGAAACCTTACTATTTACCAAATCATAGCCTAGTAACAAATTTCTTTGAGATAAATTCCCAAATATATTGCGATATCAGTCGAAGGTACAATCGTCAAGCAACTCATCCCCTTTTGCACTTCCAAAAAGGTGTTCAACGGTGGCAACTCAACGTCAGCACCGGTGAAACGAAAAGTCACGGTTGGGACGGTGTCCATGTTCAAGTCTTTGTAGCAGCAATACTGGAAGAAACCATCGGGGTCCTGAGCGGTTGGACTACCAAGGACCTCAGTTAGACCTGAGGTTGATTCTTCATAGAGCTCTTGATCGATAAATGTTAGTGTTGTGCCCGAGTCTATGATAATGTTTCCTTCTTGAACATCTTTTTTCGAAAATGATTTGTTTGATGACACATTGTTTTTTCCTACCAATACACTTTCTAAGGTAAGGTAGTAGTATGTCGAGGGATCTTTCTTAACAAGAGGAGTTGACACGACAGTTGGCCCGGTGACTTTGGCATAATCTCTGAACTGCATCTTGCTCGTTTGATTCGTGACGTCGTTAAAATATGGAATCAAACAATACGAAAATTTTCCTTGGATAACATTTTCTAGTTGCTTAACCAAAGAAAGAGGACCACCACCAAGACCAATAATCCCACTGCCTTTCTTTGTTAAACGTACCATTATTATCATGACCGCACCCGAAAACAACATTTTTAAAAGACGTTTGTCCAAACCAAAATGTATCGACTGCAAGGTCACCCGTTGTATGAGACCGATCCCCGTAACCCATCTTGTAATGGCACATATTTTGTAAGTCACATGATTGCTGACTTTCGGTTAGGGCTTCACAACCTTTTGATTGACAAGATAGTGTTTGATAAATGGACGAATTAGAAGGCACGAGGATCGGTGGGCCCTCTTGCTTGTAGCAATTCTCACAAGGCTCACACTGTCGGACCCAGTGTCAGCAATCCCAAGAACTTTTACCGGTGGAGTTCCAATGTCTTAAAGACTGATCTCGATAATCAATGTAATATGCTTGCTGGGCCTATTTCAAATACTTGTGCCAAAGAACAGTACCTGAATGGGCCAGAGAGTATTCAATTTAGTGGACTGCTACACATGCTTCAGAATTGCGTAGTGGTGGTGTACAAAGTATGTCATAGGAACATATCGCACTTTCTGCGATAAGTTTTTTGGCTAGTCAAACTGTCATAGGAACTTACCGCAGAAGTGCGATTAAATATTAAGTTAGGTAGAGTACAGAACAGTGATATAGTTGTACAAACGTACACAAAAGATGGTTTTTTGGTTAGTCAAGCTGATATTGGGTCAAACCGGGTCAAACCGACCCACAGATAATCACAACCGGAATAATAGGACCCGCAGGAGAAGCATAAACCGTCACTTTTGGCAGTTACAAACTGAAGAGACATATCGGTTCCATGAACCGACACATCTATTGACTCGCACCTCTTCATTTATTATACATAGACAGGATTATTGTACAAACAATGATGATGACTTTTTAGATTGATTAATCAATAAAACTTATAGATTTGGTATATCTGATTTTTGAACTATCAAGAATTTACGATCCAACATTTGGCATCAGAGCTTTTGGGTTAATCAGGCCAAAATCATCATATACCATTTTTTGTGTTCATCCCGAATCAAGAACAAAATGCAGGAGGCGTATCTATCACAGGGTAAAACCGGCGACACCACCAAAGTGATATAATCACTGGCAACGAAGGGTTTCATCCTCAAGAAAGATTATTTGGATTTTGAAGTCCCAATTTTTTTTTCTGATTCGAAACAAGAAGAAAAACCACAAACTCTTGATTGAGGCAAAGTCATCAAACAGGGATACATCAAAATTAAATCAACAAAAAGGAACGAACACACCTCTTTGTAGATCCATTCCATAAATCCCAATTAGAATCGAATACCGATTCTGCCATCAAGAGAAAACCCCATATTAGGTGGAGTTTTATCAGATCCCTAATTAAAAACGAAACCATAATTGTGATTTCGTAAATCAGGGAAAAAAAATCGTGGTTGAAGAACACAAGGAGGAGAGGCGAAGATAAACCACCATCATCACCGGAGGATTAACACCACCGGAGACGAAAACAGGAACCGTAGCCGCCAAGTTCGAACACACGAAAGAGTCGAACAAATAAAGGAGAAAGAGGCGCAATATAAAAGAACAGTTCAGCAGGAAGAGTGGTTGATTATTAAGGGTTTACATTACGTACCCTTATCAGGTTTTGAATTTACAAAACATACCCTCTTTTATTCCATATCATCTATATCAGATTATTAGATATAGAAACTTTTATTCCATATCATCTAAAGCTTAATGTACAATCCGATAATGCACGAATTCAAAATCAAACATTTTCCCACCATTTTCATTCTAGATTTCGTACAAGCTCTTAGAAATAAGTTACAAACACATAATGCTCAACATATAAACCCTAAACTATCCTAAACCCTAACCCGAAAACCCTAATGACCCAAAACCCTAATGACCCAAAACCCTTTAAAACTTATAAAACTAATTCTAACCTAGCAAGCACCCTCCACACCTTGTCACCACCTTGCTTTGCACCTTGTCACAACCAAGCAACCACCCAAGCACCTCTATGAATCACCTACTTAAACCAACTTGGACTCCAAGGCAAACAAACACCTCCTCGTCATCCCTTGGCAGCCGCACCCTTCACCACCACTCCACACCTTGCATAGCTACTCCATAGCCTTCTTTAGTCACCTTTAGCAGCCCTTAGTCACCATAGCTATTACCCTTAGCCACCACACCAAGAAAACTTGGTCACCAAGGGTGTTCATCTCCTATAAATAGCCAAGACCACACACACTCTCATTTCGTCCTTAAAACTCTTTACCATCTCAAAGTTATGATCCAAGCCCGGTCCTAGAAGTAAATTGAAGTCCCTAGATTAGTTAGAAGCCAAGGAGAAATAAGGATAAGCCCTAGAACTTGTCACAAAGTTGTACGTACATAAAACCCCTATTTTGATCCATTTCTCCATTTTGTGTACTTGTAAGTGTTCAAACTAGTTCAATAAGCTCTTTCCATGTTAATAATCATGTATGCATCTTGTTTCACTCCTTTGATCAAACCAAATCATTTGTTTGGTTTTCCTAAACCAAACCGTGCCCTAAACGCACCCTAAAAAGCTCATTTTGTGTACTTATCAAGCTAAAAGCCATAAGCTGCTATAATAAGCTATTTCAATAAGATCATTTATCATTTCTATAAGCTTAAAAACTAATCTTAAAGCCTTAAACCCATCGGGTTAATCTTTTTGAACCAAACGAACCCGTTTTGGGATTTTTAAGCTCATAAGCTCTTTTCATAAGCTTCAAGCTCGTAACGTTGACTTATTTTAGCTTATAGTAATAAGCTATAACCTGCAAAATTGATTTCTAAATCAAAAATATCAATATTATGGTTTTTGTACTTGTTACGCAAAACATTTCATGCAAAGGGGTATATATTGTAAATTCTTGAAACTTATAAATAGAGGGACTGAAATTGTAAATATCCTAAATTCTTTGTCATACTTGAAAGTTAAAGGTTTAAAGATTTTAAAAATTATATTAAAAGGATTAACTTTGTAAATATATATAAACCAAGGGTATATATTGTCATTTTGCATTCGTAAAGGTATAAAATGTAATATTTTTATATAATTTATAAAAATATATTTAAATATTATAAGACTGGATTTTATTAAAACCCGACACATTTGTCGTTATCATTCATCGACCGAAACACTATAATATAATTATGTTATATATGTAACATAATTTATCACCCACTAGCTTTTGAAGAAACTTAAAAAGATAAAATCTTATCATTTAATCTATAACGTATCACGTTACTAAGGAATTTTATGTGAGGGGTTTCATTTGGGTAGACATTTTGACGAGTTGCTGGATTTACGATTTAAAGTGTCCTAGCTCCTCAAACGTTTACTGCATGACTTCTGGATTATGATAGTCCGAACAGTGATATGATATTTTCACAAGTTATTAAACCAAAAACCATTAAACTTTATAAAATAAAGTTTTGGAATATCAACGATCAAACTAAGACTTGACATATTACCCCAGGTTGCGTGACGAG
This sequence comes from Tanacetum coccineum, assembly GCA_026074375.1. Classification (NCBI taxonomy): domain Eukaryota; kingdom Viridiplantae; phylum Streptophyta; class Magnoliopsida; order Asterales; family Asteraceae; genus Tanacetum; species Tanacetum coccineum. The sequence goes on along the minus strand of BQNB010104424.1, from coordinate 16,879 downwards.
GCCGTTTACTCTCATTTGAATTAAATTTCAAATCAATCAACTACCTTATCAAGGTGAGTTCATAGTCCCACCTTTACATGTTTTCTAAATCCCGTGGGGAGATACATGCTATAACCATGAATACAAGTATTTTTCCAACTGTATGCTATCCTGATATATTATTGCCTAAGTTTGCCTTCACTGACAATATTTCTTAATCATGAACCATTAGTCACTTGCGAGTGAACGTGAATATTGTGGATAGATCTATTGGGGGTGACCGAATTTCCCCCCCCCCCCCCAAAATTTCCCCTCCGTGGGTGTACCGTACATGGGGTAACCAAACTCACTATATTTGAGAACAAAGGATAACTTTGGCAAGTTACCTTTCCTTAATGACAGTTGTTCCTTCAAGTCGTTAAATTGACTTCGGATGTTAATGTTTGGTTGCATGAGCTTAGGGCAATAATACTATTTTCCATGATAATTGTATTCGTTGCAATTATTACCACTTATGATGACTTGTATTCGATTATTATATTTCAAACCTGTAAATTTCACTCAACCGTTGTGTTGACCCTTTTAGCATGTTTATCTCAGATAATTGAGCAACCTATGGCACGGAGTGGCATTGGACATGAGGACGTCCAAACTTGTTATCATTCAACTTTATGTTTTCAATGTATTTTGGGACCTCTCTTTTGTAAAACTCTGATATATTATTGAATGATAACTAAATTTTCCAAAACGTCTTTTTTGAGTCGTTTTCTATGATTATGACTGTTGATTCATGAAGTAATACCCCAGTTTAGCTTCCGCTGCTATATGTCAAATAAAGGGGTGTTACATAATTCCTAGTTATGAAGGCTAATTATGAAAGAAATTAATGAGCCAATTAATCTCTCATAATTTCTATTATTTAAGGTTTGAGTAAATCCTTATAAACAGTATTGAGTGTAATAGTAATTATTGTGCATCCCATTAAAAGATACATCAAACTATTAAGTGTAATAGTTATTTGTACAGTTGGTATCAACACACATGATGAACATTGTTAAGTTAATTTTTCAGTGTTATTTAAATAAAACTGTAAAAAGGGTTTAAAAAAAATTTAGTGGATTAATTTAAGGGGGTCTTAAACTAGTATATGTAGTAATACTAGAATTTGTAAGGTGCATTAAATGCACTGGGTCGACCCACCCCGGTTTGCCCCGTTTACCCCGTCCGACGGTATTTACGAAATACCCCTTCGAGTTATTTTACGAGGGATTAACACCCGAGCAATATGTGTGTCATATTACTATATTAATCCTCGCACTCGGACGTTTAATAATATAATAACTGTTACTATATGTGGGGCCCGCAGCTGAACGTCGGGGTAGGTACGGTAAGGTTGGTTTATTTTGTTGGGGCAGTCCGCTGCTATATGTCAAATAAAGGGGTGTTACATAATTCCTAGTTATGAAGGCTAATTATGAAAGAAATTAATGAGCCAATTAATCTCTCATAATTTCTATTATTTAAGGTTTGAGTAAATCCTTATAAACAGTATTGAGTGTAATAGTAATTATTGTGCATCCCATTAAAAGATACATCAAACTATTAAGTGTAATAGTTATTTGTACAGTTGGTATCAACACACATGATGAACATTGTTAAGTTAATTTTTCAGTGTTATTTAACTAAGTATGTATTACACGGGTCTTAAACTAGTATATGTAGTAATACTAGAATTTGTAAGGTGCATTAAATGCACTGGGTCGACCCACCCCGGTTTGCCCCGTTTACCCCGTCCGACGGTATTTACGAAATACCCCTTCGAGTATTTACGAGATACCCCCTCGCACTATGTGTCAAATTACAAAAACCACTCTGACTTTTAAAAAACTTACAAAATATCCCCTCCCTCACTAACGACTGTTAAGTAACGACCGTTAGTTTAATTATTTATCTTTTAAATTTATGAAAATAGTCTTTGTGATCGGTCGTTACTTAACGACTGTTAACTTTTTTTTTCAATCTATACTCCTTATAAAGGAAAAACAAACTAATCTTGAAGGATTATGATTCTCTCAAGTTGAGTCAAACAAGATAAATCATGTTAACCAATCATAAATAAGATAAATATATAAAACATTTTCTTTTAAATAAAATTATGGGCCCACTAATTTATTAACTCTCACAATAAAACCAACATGATGAATCATGTTTGAAAAGATTAAAGTTGAATCAGTTTTGAAAATTAAATGTTTGTAACAATTGTGAAATATTCAAGTGGCATGTTTGAATACATCAAATGACCAGATTTAATTTGGTCATGTAACAACTAATTCATAGTTATGAAGGCCTAATTATTGAAGAGATTAATGAGCCCATTAATCTCTCATAATTTCCATTGATTAAGGTCTGAGTCAATCCTCTATAAACATGGATCACAATTCCATGAAAAAACACACAGAAACATAAATACTTTGAAGCGAAGGGTTTTTGATTTGTGCCTAAAAAAAGAACAATCATTTGGTTTTATCCAAAGGAGGTATTTGTGTAACCAGACACATGGTTGATAAAAAATGTTTCTTACGAGGTTATTCAGAATGCCAACAAGTGATGCGGGTTTTCACATGAGGAACTTAACTTTTGTGGCCACCTGAAACGAGGTTGCCAGCGGGAATCGCCGCTAAAAATGAGTCTGTTTTTTAAGTTATTTTTTAAGTTTTAAGGCTCTTTAAGTTTATTGGTCGAGTCACCGAGTCACCGGGTTACTGATTCAACTGGTTCGATCACCAGGTTAACGGTTCAACCAGTTTGAAAACCATGTCAACTCGGTCTCTAATCGACTGGGTCGACTTACCAAGTTCAAACAGTTCGATCACCGGATCAACCCGGTCTTCCACAAATAAAATTTATATATATTTGGAATGATTAATTTTTTTAAAGTTATAATATATATTTAATATATTATATATTTTATATATATATTTATATATATATATATATTATTATATATATATATTATATATATATTAGTGGCATTTTCTTTGCGAACCAATTTTTTGTAAGAAACCTACGACCATTTTAACATTAGATCATTTATTTGATGGGTGAGATCACTTGTGCCATTAGTGTAATTAATAAAAAGATAAGAACAATCATTAAAAAGTTAAAAGGGTAATTATGGAATTTTTAATAAAAAGTTAATCTACATTAAAATAGGGGCAAGTTTTCTAAATCACATTTCACTTAGTAGGTTAAAATCATTTTTTGTGCAATTCTTCCTTTCATCTCTTATAACCGCCGTCTCATTCACACGCCTATCTTTCATTCTTTTGTTTTCTAAATCACATTTCACTTAGTAGGTTAAAATCATTTTTTGTGCAATTCTTCCTTTCATCTCTTATAACCGCCGTCTCATTCACACGCCTATCTTTCATTCTTTTAATGATCATCAGGTTTCCTTTATTTATTTTTTATGTTATTCGCATTAAACATAATTAATTATATAAACCACAATTGGTTTCCCTTATTTCAATTTTTGAATATTTGAAACCAAACAGGAGGATGTAACATGTGACTTAGACACATCGTTGATGTTAGAACATGTTTCGATTGCACAAGAACCAAACCCACCAGACGGACTTGTTGCATTTTATTACATATTAAAGGTTCGATTCAGATCCGGAGACGATGTGGTGGTTGTGCTAAAGCAGGTTAACAGAGACACATCGTTGATGTTTCGTGGATTGCTATAACTGATTTAAGGTTTTGTTTTTTTATTTGATATCGAATCCCGCTTCTGGTTTAGATTTATGTGTTTTTTCCTAATTTGTTTACAACATTTTTTTATAATGTATGGTGCGTATATGTTCTTGATATATTTGTTTATTATGCATATAGTGTGGTTTTGAATGGTCCATTATTTTGTTATCAAACAACCCCTAAAATGACCAAGGTGTTATAAATCCAGTGGCCAAGTTGTTATATGGAGTCCTCATCTCGTTCCTAAACTGAAAGGTACGTGTCATACTAAATAGTTTTTTTGGTAAATGAGATCTTAAAGTTTTTGTATAGACTGATGTGAGTTAGACATATATGAGCTATCACATAGACTAATGTGAGATCATAAAACTCTAGTAATATCTAAGATTTTTATTCAAACCATGCTCTCTGGCTTCTCTGTAATGTGTTTGGTCGGATAGGTTCTAATGTTAAATTAGAAATTACAGAAGTTGTATTTCGTAATGTTATATATCTAAATCTATGTTCTTGCACGTATTTGTTTTTTTCCGCAAGTAACTTCTTTTGATCTATGTACCATTTATTTTGGCATTTTTTATGCAAGCGCTAAGCTGTGACTTTGTGTGTAGGCTGGTGACTTTAATTTATGAACACATGGGAGGTGCAAAAGAAAGTGAGTTGGAAGGCGTATTGCAATTCATAAAATGGCATTAATGGATGAAGAGACATGTTATGTGGCATACCATTTCCATACTGCGCCGGTGCATGTATGTTCTTGAAGCGGGCATATATGTTCACGAAGCGTGCACATATGTTTTTCGAAGAGTGCATACATGTTTTTGAATCTTTTGCAATCTATATGTAATAATATACATTTGTATTTGAATTATATTTCATTTAATATCAAATTTTGTGTATTGTATTTATGTTTTAGTTTTGTTATAAATTTAGAGATTACATGTATATTTTTGTTATAAAGTTTGAAGATTAAAGAGTGTATACTAGAAACATATGTGCAATTACCATTATAAGCACAAAAAATCTGCACTAAAAACATATTAAATTAACAATATTAAAAAAACATACATGCACTAGTTTTTTTTTTAAATATGTATGCTGAAAAAAATATAAAACTAAAAAAAAATTATTTTTTTAATTCTGAAAATTATAAGGTTTAAAAAAACGTTTTTTAATAAAGAAAATTTAAAAAGAAGGTGAAAATGCATTTTACTATTATACCCTTTCTATTTAAATAAAATTATTTATTAATATTAAATTCCTATTGGTCCAAGAGTAGTTCTGTAGGTTCTGTACAAAAAAGTGGTTCTGCAAAGAAACGGTCCTTACTATATATATATATATATATAATATAATATATATTAATTATATATATATATATATATATATATATATATATATATATATATATATATATTAAATTTTTTTTATATATTTACATTATATATAACAGGAGGCATTTGACTATTTTATGCCACGTCATCATGGTTGCCATGTCATCATTATTTTTTATATATATTTTTTGAAAATTCGTTTTTTTTAAATTCGCTTTTAAATTTTTTTTCATTATTTTTTATATTTTTTAGTCCACTGCAAGATTTGAACCTGGGTTTGCTAATTCACAAACAAGCATCTCAACCAATGGAGCAAGCCAAAAGTTGTGATATATAATGAAAATCAAATATGTCATGCTTTTAAAAAAAATTACCAGTTAAATTTGGAGAATATATTGATAACTATAAATTATTTAGAAAAGATATGAATAAAAAGAAAACGCAGTAATCTTTTTTTTGAGATAATTACCACGTTTAACCTAATTCAAAAAAAATATGAAAATTATCGTTGGGATTATATCATTGTGTATGTAACGTTTTGAGCAAGTGCCTGGTCATCTCAACGTTGATTCGCTGTTTGTTAGTATTTTTTATAAACTTTAATCAGTAAGCACAAACTCCATACAAAGAATGTACACACATGCTTTATGTTATGATAGATATATTAGTGTTAGCATATCAGATAATTGTTGTTTGTTGATGGTAACTTTAAATCATTAATGGATGAATTCTTCACTTCAAATTTTCTAACTAACCTAGAGCTTTTAGTTTCTGTTACAAGCCATTAGTGTAAGTAGATGTATTATGATAACTCATTTTCTTTTATTGTTTGTAGGCAAAAGAAGTATACAAAGATGTTTCAAGAGTTTACGTGGGAGCATTCATGGTAACGATGAATTTCAGATTACTTTTTGAGCGTTAGGAGCTTGGGACACATGAGGTACTTAACCCCTACCTTATAGAAGCAGACGTAACGATGAATTTCAGATTACTTTTCAAGAGTTTATGCTAACATATATGCTTATATTCATGCATTAATATTCTGAATAAAACTTTTATTTTTGCTGTCCAAGTTCTAACTAGCATTGTTTTATTGAATCTGTAGTCAATTTATAATGAGGTATTATACACACTTATTATTATATTCCATGATTGCCTATTTATTGTATTACAGGTGCGAGACACCAATTTGCATGATGCCACAGAGCATATTGGTGAAGTGTTACAACGTGTCAAGAAAAAGCACCTTTTAAGAGCATACAAGATACAAGAATGGTAGGTCCTCTTTTCTTGAAAACTTGTTCCATACTGTATAACCTGCTATGAAAAGGGTTAAGTTTAAGATCTGGTGTTTGAAATTTAAGTGTATCTAAACTTTTATATCATTCGTTAATTGTCATCATTCTCCCTACATTACTTCTACCGTAATTGCAAATCGTTATATTTTTAATTGTGTTTAACATGGAAGATGAGAATGACTTTCTGGTTCAGCTATGCAAATTATCAGGCAAACTTTTAAGGGTAGGTTCTGCTATTTAAGTTTGCATATTTTGGTTTCTTCAACTCACTATCTCTAAACCATATTAAAGTCGATTGAGTCTAATGAGCTAAACACTGTTCAATTGTCACTATCCATAAACCATATTACATGAAATATTTACTATAGGTAATTGAAGCAGAGCTTATGATAGAAAAGAAAAATGCTACAATGAGTATACATCAATTACTATATAAAAAGAAACCTTATTTTTGTTTAGACATTCCATGATAGACATTGTACATTTATAAGAAGTATATCGATTGAACTTTGGTGAAGAACAAGATTATAGTGTCTGTAGAATACTTTAATTAACACTTCTATTTCTGCAACTCCATAAGAATATTTTGGAAATGTAATTTCCAATATACACTCTTATTATGTACTTCGTCTTGTGCGTATTTTACGGGTATTATTTTCACCACAAACAATGGAGATGTTATGAGTATCTATTATGACAAACGCGGATCATTTTCTTACATCACATTGAATGAATCACTTGTATCACCATTTTTTAAATACATCACAATAAATTAATATCAAAAGTGGAATAGAAATACATGGCTACTTCTGGAAGACTCGCAAACGGAATATTGAATCCCCTCTGGACCTGCAGCATTTGCGGATGCAGTGGTCCAGATTTACTTGGATAATGCTGGTGATCTGGTGCTAATATAACTCCATCAACAAAATTATATATTCTTCAATTATCTCGAAAACCACTTTTTGTAGCTGTCATTTATATACCATTCCAACATCCGCTTAATCAAACCTTTATCCAACTACAAGAATTAATTACTATGTGCATTGAATCAGCAGAACTTAACTTCAGCAGATATGGTGATACCTTTTTTGAGGTAATAATTAGAGTTGATCATTATGTGGCCTTTCATCACTTATGTAAGATTATCGTTTCTAATTTTTCAATGTTATGTGATTTACTGTCAGGTTGTCTTCATGCAGGTTGTGATTGTGCGAATGCACGCTTCTGACCAAACGCGAATGACCCCCCAAAAGAAGATGACAAGGCATCACCAATTGACTCACCATATGCCGTGTGACCTTATCTCTGTATTAACAATATTTGAACGTAATATATCCGAAGTTATTTACTTTCTGATCATCTTCTAGAAAACTTTAGTTTGGTTATGCGTTGCATCTTTTGAGGTGAGCTATGTTATATATATGTTTTGCTTGAAGTCACTTGCTAATCTGTTGGAATCTCATCTTTCTCTATTATGTTTTTAGAAGTATTGATGTCACGAGAAAAAAAATTAAGATGTTTGCGTAGAAAGTTACTTCACCTCCTGGAACGCACAGAGTAATCATTTTGGATGAAGCCGACAGGTGAGAATGACTATGTTTTTCATATGTGACTATGGATTCTTCTTACATAGCATTTTCAACATAAGCAAACAATCATCATAAGTTTCATTCAACTACGACATATCTTTTGGGCACTCACCAATATCTGATATTTCTTTTTATATACTAGCATGACATCCGGAGCTCAACAAGAACTTAGGAGGAAAATAAAAATATATATTTAAACTCTACCCATTTTGCTCTTGCTTGCAACACTTCTATAAAAATCATTGAACCATTTCAACTTACCACCTGAGCAACCATAGAAAATGATAACTACTTAAATAATCCGATATGGTCACAAACTGTACAAACCAATCATTATATTAAAAAAATCCTAATATAAACAAAAAAAAACAAACACTTTAAACATGAGCACAACAAAAAGCATATAAAAAAAATTATTACTAACTACACACATTTTTTTTTTTTTTAAAATTTGTATGCACAAGTAGGAATGGAATAACAAAAATTACAATGTTTTGATTTATTCAGATAAAAAAAATAACCCGCGGAAACATCTTCGATACTATTAACTTTAAAAGTAATCGATTTATGGTACAACATAACGTACAACCCAATATATTAAAATAAAATCCAATTTAACAAAAAAAAAAAAACACTTTTAAACATGAGGCCCAAACATAAGCCACATAAAAAAAAATGTATTACTAATACACACATTTCTCGACTAACTTGGCCTAAAATTCGCATAAATTCTGGCCCAAAATCTGGCCCAAAGGTAAAAAAAAATACAAATACGGTCCCTCAACTTTTACTATTTCGATTTTTACAAAAATCCCGTAAAAAATTAACAAAAAAACACGTCAAGTTTTTATTGTTCACAACTTTTTTACATTCATCGGCCCAAAAAAAAAGATATCGAACCGTCCCAAAAAAAGAAAATATTCGAGAAAAAATTAACCCGTCCCAACGCAAAAAAAATTTCCCGAATCGTTACAAAAAAGCAAATATCGGGAAAAATTAGCAAAAAAAAACAAAAAAGCTTTATATTCTGGCCAAAGTAAAAAAAAATAGAAAAGGAAACCTCACCTTTTAATATTTACGATTTTCTTACACAAAAATTTCCGTAAAATTTACAAAATCGTCCAAAAACAAATATTGGGAAAAAAATTCAGCCAGTACCCAACGCATTTTTCTTTCGCGAATAATACAAAAAAGAAAATAAGAAAAATTGCCGGCCAAAACGCATCGCCCAAAAAACCCCGAAACGTAAATAAAAAAAATTATTCGGGAAAAACAATTAGCTCGCCGCAACGCGCGGGTGGTTTGTTGTTTCAACATAGCAAACAATCATCATAAGTTTTCATTTCAACTGCGACATATCTGTTGGGCACTCAACAATATCTTATATTTCTTTTTAGTTTACTAGCTGTGACATCTGGAGATCAACATCACTTAGAAGGAAAATAAAAATATATATTTAACTTACCCGTTTTGCACTGATTGCAACAATTCTATAAAAATCATTATACCATCTTCACTTACCACCTTAAGAACATAGAATGATAACTACAATCTTGTGCTTTCTTGATTAGTACTCTGCAGTAGGATATTTTGTACCTTCAGTTGCATAGTACTACGTAAGTATTTGCACATATTTATAGGAACCTTTTTTCTTTGAACTCTGATCTATCATAATATAACCTTGGAACCAAAATTGTCAAAACCTTTAATTATAGAGGCACATTGTCTGCAATTTCCATTTATGTCGTTTATTTTGTTCTTGTGTTGTTATAAACAAATTAGAAATGCAGGTTTAGAATAAATTGCGGATCCGTACGTGTTGCAAGACGTTTCTTATCGCAAATTGATCATCTAAGAAATGGCGACTCAAGAGAATGTGAAGCATATCGAGGACGGCTCTGTTGCCAAAGAATCAAGCAGTTCTAAATACTAATATCACTGCAATTAGATTTGGTGTGTTATTTAAGTTAGATGTGAAGTCCATTTCTATTATTTATAGAATGGTTATCCACAGACTGATGTCAACCCACAAAGCCATAAAATTAGCTTTAGATGTATGTTTAGCTTTATGACCTAACTGCATATTTGAGATTAGCTTTGAGAATTCTCATAATTTGTAAGGTTACTAAGATAGGAAACACCCCTACACCTTCCCTCACCTCTACCCACACACAGTCACGCACACGTTGGTTCATAAAACAAGTTATTAAACTGTAAATTTAATTCTGCTGCAGTCAAAATTGAGCACAGACCAGGAGGGTTTACAGCCGCAGATCAGTAGCAAACCAGCTACACCGTCTTTCAGGTCATCATCGTATGGCAAGAAACAATTCAGAGCCCCACTTTCACCAGCCAACTATGCTTCTATGCATCCCCGCAAAGAAAATATGTTAACTCCAAGAACCAAAAACGCCACTGCAATGGACTCCATTGATAAAAGATGAGCCGGGGTAGGTGACTTTAATTTGCTTATAAAACCGGTAAAGAGATTAAATTGGCGTGGCATTTATATTGCTATATCCATATCTATGATGGGCCATAGAAATTTATTTCTCAATATATAGGTAACAATATATTGTTGATTTTCATTTTGTGCGTCACTTGCGGGATGTTTGGGTTAACTTATTTACAATGATATAAAGGCTTTTCCAAAGTGCCATATGAAAAACTTCAGATTATTTCTCATTTTCCCTCCCATTTAAACGAATAAGCCCATGAATTAAGCTTACCAGGTGCCTTCAAATGACATTTTAGCTTTACCATAACGCAACAAGAATTAACCACCTAAATTAAGCGTATCCAAACACCCCTGTAACATACATTATTCTTATGAATCAAGCGTATCAAGCATTTGTTTTGTGTGAAACCTGTCAAACCACAATAGAATTCTTTTATAACATTATCATGCACTTTATAACAATATGTTTAGGATTTTTGTCTCGCTAAATGGGCTACGCCGGCTGGACTGCATTAAACCTGTACTGATGTTACTGGCAGCAACCAAACAACTAAACAAGCTCTGTTATATTATTATTTTTCTATTTATTATTAAAGCATATACTGAGATATTGCTTATACCTATTACCTTTTATAACATTTTCCAGTTCAAATGTGCTAATTAGTTAAACCAGTTAGATGGATGATTTACCACATTTGGCTTCGGTGAGTAAATTATTCAGCTAAGATAAATTATCAGATATTGGCATCTGATAGTGTAACATGCATTTATACATTATCATTTTCATTTTACAAAATAGGTGGAGTTTTGAGGAGTTCAAGAAGGGAAAGGCTACTAAGTAAATTTGTTGAAAATGAGTACGAAAAGGTTGACCCCCTAATGGAGCTTTATATGACGTAATTGCCTATCCATCTCTCGTCTTGAATATTTGCTTGGAAACATCATACACAGAAAACCAACACTTGGTCAAAACTCTATCTGTTAGCCTTACTATTTTGTAAAGCTAGCGTCTTACACGTGAATTGGACTAGCTATAGACCAACTGCTAAACACAGGGACTATTATTGTATATGTGGTATAGATAGCTTTGTGTTAGGCTATAAATACCCCTCATGACTCTCCATGAGGGGTTGGTTGAATCATTGTGTAAACTTTCTTTCTACTTTTAATAAACACATAGTTCATTCCATTTCTCTCTACTTTCTCTCACTAAAAACCATGTTCCATCTTCTATGGTTTGATCAACCAAGACCCTCCGAATAAGGTGGTTTTGAATCATGTAACAAGTGGTGTCAAGAGCTAATCGGGGGTGTTTTGTATTGTGCATGTTTGTTGTCTCGTGTGTAAGCTTATTATAGCTTATTTTCTTATTGTTTTCGTGAGTTTTTGTCCTCAATAAAGCCACGTATGTTTTTTTCCAACCAAGTCTCCATCTTTCTTGTGTCAAATCTATCTTTATTGCATATGTAAAGAAGGTTGTTGTGCTTATTGGTTGTATCAGTTTATTTTCGAGTTTTTAAGCTTATTTCTCACTTTTGGGTACATGGTGTATTTGGTCCTTGTCCAAGCTTTTCTAACAACTTAATCTGGTTTTTTGAGCTTATTTGTTGTCAAACCCTGTTTTTGGGTGTATTTTGAGCTTATTTCATCCTTCAGCTTATTTTCGAGGCTTATTCTTGGGTATAAACAACTTATTCTCAAAGCATATTTTTGGGTTTATTTGTGTCCTTCATCCCCACAGTTTATCAGATTCAAGAGGACTTAGATCCACTTTTTTTGCTTTCCAAAACAGTTGTGTTTTTTTGCAAAAAGACAAAAGTACAACTTGTTTTTTTGTAGGCGATTTATACCATTAAAAAAAAGAAGGACGATTTATACCAAGACTCAATGGGGGCGATTTATACATGTTGTATAGGCGATTTATACATCTGCAAAAAGGGGGCGATCTATACCAGTGACTAGGCGATTTATACACCTCACTAGGCGATTTATACACCTGACCAAACCGAGTCAACTCGGTATTTACCGAGTTGACTGAGTCGACTCACTGAGTCAGACCGGTTCACAACGAGTCAATGTCCAAAAAGTAAAGAAAGAATAGGTCAGACTCGAACCACCACAATCAAAACTATAAGCAAATTCAACAATATCATACAAGCCATCAAATCCAACAAACTACACATATCCCTTCATCACAAATCCCATCTCTCCATCTCCATACACCAACAAGACTCGAAACTGAAAAAACTAATCGATCTCAGATTTATTTTCGTGTCATACAATTAAATCAAGACCTTTAAAGGATCAAGAACACGCAATGAATCATCATCGATCTATAAAGGTTCAAAAACCCCCCTCAATATTCGAATATCAAGATTGATTCATAACAATCATGTTATAATCAATCTTGGTTTCGTTGGAAAACTCAAACAATCACAAACCAAAACCTACCTAAGACCATTGAATGATCTTAACGCCGTGTTCTTGAGAAATTCAAATAAATAAAAGAGACCTTGAAGATATGGGTGTAGGTTTCGTGCTTATCGAACATAATTGAAACAGTGATTAAAGCCTTGCTTTGCATATGTTATCTAAATAAGTTTGGATCTGCTATTGAAAAATAGAGGCGGTTGAAATTGTGAGATTAGGAGATTTGTTTTGTGGGGGAGTGATAAGAGAGTTTGATGCGTTGATCTTCTTATTGGAGCAGTTTTGTTTTTGACAGATAAAGTATGAGGAGATGGAGGCGAGTGAAATGTGATTAGGGTTAAGTTGTGAGAATAATTAGGGATTGCCTTAACTTTTATATCCCTAAGTTATACATGGATCGGGTCATGTGGTTTGGTGGCAGCCAGACTATAACACAAATGATGGGTCGAATGTTTACTACTTATGACAATGGGCTAGAGTATATAGAAATGGGTCGAGACTTGCATCTGTTTGGCTTGGCCAGGATTCTTGTGGGCTGAAATGCTTATAAGTTTAAGCAATTGGGTTGTTAAGCTTAATTGGGTTCGTGTTATCGGATTAATTTGAGTATTAAAACATTTTCATGATGGGTAAAGTTTAAATGACTAGGTTTCATTACTTGGACGGCCGTTAGTATGATATATTTTTGAGCCGATATCCGTTAACGATCATAATAATTTCATAAATCACGAACAACAACACAACAAACACAATACATTACACTAAAAACAATCCTTATCAAAATTCGCCTTCATTGATAATGGTTTTTATTGAATTTTTATGACTACGGAGTTTTTGTACAATGGTACTTATTTGGGATTAAAGTAGTATTTCACGGGGAGTGGACTTATTTTGTCTTCGGTTCTTTCTACCTTCTCAACGAAGATGACTTGTTCGGGCATATACGGTTTGTGATGAAGACTTGGATATCTAGTTGCTTTTGTGATTCTTTCTCCCTATACCCACAAAGTAGCTATCACTTTAAGGAGTTACATTGTAGTACTCAGTGTCTCACGTAGTTGAGGAGATTTCAATAGGTGTTGTATTTGTATACTTTGGTGCGGATATATAGTACTTAGAGATTTGCTTCTACACCGTTCTTCACCACACGGATAGTACAAGATTAAATCACAAGTCAGGGATTTTGCTTCATTCTCGGGTTCGTTTCATCGGGTTATCTTCATAAGTGGTCATCAGTATTAGCCTACAGAATTGATAAGGGGATTTAGATCGGGTTGATCAAGAGAGATTTGTAAAGAGAGTACCGACATCGTCTCATATAGTATTGCTTATGCAATCATGTGTTATGAAGCTAAGTAAGCAGTTACAGTTGGCATATGATGTACACATGTGTAGGATGATTCCTCAGTTAGTCATCATCCAGTGTACATCCGGTACTTAGTTGATTTTTATGTTATCGTTTTAATGTTATAGTTTCGACTACGCAGCGGGATAAATCACTTTCACTCGGGACTTAGTTGACTTTGGTGAAACAATTTAAATGGGTACATCCGGGACTTAATTGACTTTGATGTTACCATTTAGACTATATAGAGGAACAAATTGCGTACACTCGGGACTTAATTGACTTTGGTGTAGCAATCCATATCTGCACTTTCCTGGAGGGAGAAAAGTGCATTTCCGGGTCTTAATTGATTTTGGTGCTACGGTTTTGACTTCGAAAAGGGGATAAAGTGTGTACTTTGGGCTGAATTCAAACAAGAATGGAATGCTTCCTAAATGAGATGATGTTGATGATATCATCCCCTCCCACGTAGTATCCTAAATGTGAAAGGAAGTCTTTGAGCCGAGCTGGAGGAGGTTGTATGACTCAAGACTAGTGCATTGATTCTTAATCAGTCTCAAGGGTGTCTGTTTGGGAGGGAGCTAAAAAAAGAGAGCCTACTAGTTGAGAGGGAGTAAAAACTCAACTAGATACGGCACAAGAAGTTCAGAGCATAATTCATATTAAAGCCAAAGTATTCGGATAAGGGAACTTCAAGGATGACAATTGAAAAGCAGATTCTAGAAAACTTTGACATGACCAGAAGTGCAGAAAAATAAAGTTTTTCAAGGCATGCAACTGATTCAGAAACTTCGAGATGACCAGAAGTGTATGAAGAAAGGTGTTAAAGACATGTCAAGAAGTTATCCTTAGCAGTATGATTACAGTGTGATTGTCTACAAGCTGAAGAAATAGAGCTGGAGTATTCAAGAAGATCAAGGTCACGGAAGACAATCTCAAGGAATACTGGACTTCATTGTTATCGTGTTGATAATCCTTATCAATTTGCTTTATTTTTACTTGTAGGAAACATTGTAACCAATTCACGTGTGACACCATCTTGGAGGGAGATTGTTAGCCTTACTATTTTGTAAAGCTGTCGTCTTACACGTGAATTGGATTAGCTATAGACCAACTACTAAACGCAGGGACTATTATTGTATATGTGGTATAGATAGCTTTGTGTTATGCTATAAATACCCCTCATGACTCTCCATGAGGGGTTGGTTGAATCATTGTGTAAACTTTCTTTCTACTTTTAATAAACACATAGTTCATTCCTTTTCTCTCTCTACTTTCTCTCACTAAAAACCATGTTCCATCTTCTATGGTTTGATTAACCAAGACCCTCCGAATAAGGTGGTTTTGAATCGTGTAACACTATCTTTTGCGTCTCTTATATATTATTCTTTTTTTAAATTAATTTGTTTTGCCTTTTACAGATATTTAAACAAAGTGAAAGAAGAATCTGAAAGGCTGAATGAACTTGAACTCGACGATCCGGAGGTTTAGTCTTCCTATTTTTTTTTCAAATTTTTAGCATTTTGCAATTGATCTCTACTATATATCGTCTTTTTTATGTAGTGTGAAATTAATGGTTGTCATCTCTTTGTTGCAGATGGATGAAGATGAGAAGTATAATAGAAAGCTAGAATCTGGACTCTATTCTCTTTAGGTAAGGATTTGATGATTGACCCTTGATGTGTTCCTCATGAAACTTTTGGAAAGCCACATCAAAATTACACTTCTATTGGCCAAGTATAACATGGTGCTTGAACAAGGCCTAGGCAAAGACCTGGCCTCTGGGTTGGTTATGCATATGCCCAATCCCCATGACTTCTTTGATGCACTCGAGAAAGGAAGTATCAAGTTGAAGAAAACTCCAACTTATAACATGTATGAAAAAAGATTTTCATAAAAAAACATATACGAAAAAGGGTTTACCATTGTTGAGCAAGAAGAGAAGACTCAAGTTGAAGCCCACATTGTCATTTTTTCTACTGGATACGATGGTGTAGAGAAAGTAAAAATTATATTTGAATCACCTGGTCGCTTCATTTCAGACTCTCCACGAGTCGGTCTTTACAGGTTTATTTATTTTAGTTATATATAAACTCCTATCTATCCTAATATATTCCACAAATAACGTAACTCCATATTATCATCTTGATATGATCAGGGAATGCATTCATCCAAGGATACCGCAACTGGGCATCATTGGATTTTCTGATGGTCTTTCAAGCCTTTACACATCAGAAGTGAGGTGTAAATGGCTGGCAGCGCTTCTAGAAGGTTCTGTTAAATTACCAAACATTAACGAGATGCAGAACAATATTAAAGAATGGGACGAATATATGAAACAAGCATCTGGGCATAATCATTATCGGTCATTCCTTGGTTCTAATGAGCTTTGTTACAATGATGTAAACACTCTCAGAGTAAGTAGCATTCTTTCAAGTTATAATCTATTTACTGCCTAATTATCTTTTTAGTGTTCTGATGCTTTTATATACTATTAGTTTTATCAACTGACCATATTAGATCAAACTACTGCTTTGATGGTTGTTATTTGTAATAAGCAAATCTTGCTAACAAAATTACTTGATTCAGCCATATTTTCTTAACAACCACATAATCACTACAACATAATGTTAACTTAGGGTCGACATTTTCGACCCTAAGACACAAAGGGTGTCGTCCCTTAGTGTCTT
>BQNB010104423.1:9639-23821 GCA_026074375.1 Tanacetum coccineum | reverse complement strand
TAAGTCCGTTTTTAGAGTTTCATAAAGTCTATTTGCAAATATTAAGCATCACATGGCATATCACATATAAGTAATTAAAACAGACAAGAAAATTAGAATATAATTGAACATAAACTCTTATATTGAAAATAGTAATCATATAATGCCTTGAGTTCTTAAAAGAGTCTTTCCCAATTGGAGAACCATAAGACTCTCACTAGGTTTTCTGCTAAAGTACCTAGATCGCCACATCCATCATATAGCATGATTGCGTGAGTCATAAGGCCGAGATAAAACAAGAATAGAATAACATGGCAGCTTAATTAACCTTTAATTTTAATCTATTCTCTTTTTATCAAGTTACATTAGAGTTGATTCTAGGTGTTTATTCATTATTTATGGCAAGTATTGCATATAATTGCCATAATTTTCCAATAAAACAATAAATAAACAAGATTTCATGCAGCCCTAGCATGTTTAATTATGCGTGTAACCCATAAAACACCAAACGAGTTGGCTCGTGATGCCACTGTTGGAATTTGATAAACTGTTAACCATTAACACTACGAGTACGCAACGGATATGGATCAAGTAAGGTGTATATGATTAACCACACAATAAATAAACAAAGGGAAACATAGGAAACTAACCCTTGAAGTCAACAGCAAATGTAATGAAACAAAGTGACTAAGATGTCACCTCTACGAGTGCTCACACAAACACGTCCAACGAATGCGCCCGGATGCTAGTCCTACTTCACGTATAACCAATACAACCTTTGTATACCAATCACCCCTGAATAAAGTCCTAAATATCTCTCTTGTATCAAGTACCGAAAATCAGAAAGGTGAGTTAGGGTTTTCACCGAAATAGGTCTACCGAAATTGACCAGATTTATCGAAAATCAGTTAAACCAAACCCTAGGTGTTTCTAACTGTTGTCACTCCTTGAGAACAAGTAAACCAACACCCTAAACCTCCTATGAAAGTCGTGGGATCAGATCACACCTTGAATGCTCCTTATGTGACTACCGAAATAGAACAGAAAAGGTTTAGGCGTACCGAAAATGGAAGAAACCCTAAAAAGGGTTTTGTATTCGGCTGTAAAGAGTTAAGGAGAGTGGAGAACGAATTTTTGTGAGTTGTTAGGGTTTTGAGGTGCGTACATATGGCCTAGGTAAGGGTGTATATATACCACTCAAACCCTAATTGTGATAAGATCATAAAACCTTAAGTTAAACCCACCTTAAGTTAAACCTTATCACAACTCTATTCCTTCTCCTTATCTCTTAGACATGAACCTAGACACTCCCAATGAACCTTATGGCCAGCCATAATCATTTGGACAACCTTAGGTTCTTGTCTTAGTCGTTTTATGTCCTTTGGTTTACTTTAGAAACGTTACGTGAAGTTTAAACGCATTCTATGTGTTTAACGTGTGTGCCCCCAATAGGCTCACACATTTCTAGTTGCATACGGCTAATCCAACTACCACACATTCCAACATGAGGTTGGGGTGTTTGATTTTGCTTCTTATTGGCTAATGCTCATCCAACTCTCTTGGAATAGGCCGAGACAATTCCCTGTTAAAAAAAGAAAAAGAACATTTAGTTACAAAAATGACAATAGTTACAAAAAGAGAGATTAGAGCTACAAAGTATAGTTACAAGAAAGACACGTGTAAACTACCTAAGAACAAAGGCTTCAAGAAAGACACGTGGGAAACAGACATAGCCTCCAAGTATGTATCTGCCACTAAGCCTCCTCCGGTTGCGCGAAAATCCAGTATGGCCTACTTCATAAAAGTAAACAGCTAAAATGTAAAATGTAGCTTCATTTCCACATATATTGGCATCCAACTATGTTTAATACAATTTAATGGTACATGAAAATAGAGAAATGAGTGTAAAATTTAACATGCTTGCATACATTATATATTTCAAAGTTTCAAACCCACACTCTTCACATGTGAAATAAAACAGCAACCTTCATCACTGGTTTTACATCTAAACAGTGAGTCACAATACCAGATATCTTGACAAGTTGTCCAATATTAGAAGCTCTAACCTCCCATATAGTAAAAGATCGACCCTTTGAAGAAGCTCGAATGCACACTTCACAAGCGCTTGGCATGATTATATAACTTGCCTCAAACAATAAAGTAATAAACGCATAAGCATAATTCATCTCAAACAAAATCAGCGAAATACAATATGGATCCACTCCCATTCATTTCAATTTCGGATACAAAAATATAGCAAGTCATGTCCTGAAGACACACACATACCAATAGGATATAGAAAACCGATCTAAAAATCGGCTAAGGACCCTTTAAAATGTTTAGAGGGGTGTTTGGATAACATTTTGAGTGAATTACCAGAAAACAGCGTTTGGCAACCCGATAGTAAAAAGTGATTATGTTCGTTTTTTGAGAGACAATAAAACAGATTTGAAACTTTTGCTATGACGACGTCTTCAAAACACATAATCAGTTTTGCAAACACAATCCCAAACACCCCGAATTGCAGCAAGTTACGATAATACAACAGACCTTAATTTTTATATTCAATAGAAACGTAATGAGTATCCCAAACACTATCCCAGAGAGCCACTAATTGCAGCAACTTAACCTAAGACATCAAATAACCATAATCAACATGTAAACCACATTCCACACTTACTAGAATCACTTAATCTCAGGATGCATCTTCTATCAGGGATCAGTTTCATCATCATTCTCATTACCCTCCTCGGCTCTTTGTGTTATCAATATATCATGATCATCATCCTGTAAAGCCTCAGTTGGCTCAGTTATCAACGCATCAATTGCATCAGCATATCTTCTAGTATTCGACGCAACACGTCATAGAAATTCCTTATACTAAGGGACTGCTTATCATAAAGTAACTTATATGCAGCTTAAAAAAAGCACTTCAGGATATAGTGTTTGCATTTGCTTATTTTGTTAAAAGGCAACAATAATAAAACAAAAACTAGTATTACTCTATTGAAAATTTTATCTTATCAAATTCTTAAATAATTCAATAAGGTTAAAAGTCTTGAAACTGCCATTTTGCAAAAAAGTAAACCGTAATAATTGTGTATTTTTGCAAAGCCTACACACATTTAGATCCAAATCTTAAATAAGTACATGTATCATGTTAGTTCTTTTAACAGGTTACATTCATCCAAGAAAAAAGATCGGGTTTTAAAAAAATTATGGTTTTTTCATTCATAAGCCATTAAGGACAAGAAACTTGGTTAAAGAAATACATTGTTCTTAATACCCACCAAGTTAAAGTCTAATTAGCTCAAAGTACCAACATATTTCAAAGGGAAAACAGCTCCGAAACAACACACCCAAAAAAATAAAAATACTACCCGATATCACAAGAAAAAAATAAAGTAAATCAAGAACGTGGAGTTACCTTGGATCCCCTGGGCAACTCTTGCATGTTTCATATTTTGAGGAAAGTTAAATGTACATCCAAAATTATCTAAAGATGTGATGAACGAATCTTTCTCACCCATTTTTTCATCAAATTAAAAAAACCCAATTCCTTTTTTTTAAAATTTAAATATCTATGATAATCGTTACGGAAAACAAAACATACCATCGCGAAGATAATTAAATAATCTTTCTATAAAGGGGCACTTCTATACACTTTTGACGAGTTTTTTTTTCCGAGTTTTTTTTCATTGATTTGTATCACAAATCACATGTGATGTGATTTTTCTATACGTAACTGAAAAAAAAAATCGTCAAAAGTATATCGAAGTGCCCGTGTATTGAAAGATAAAAGAATACTCGTCGTGATGGTGTATTTTTTGTCGCTTAACGATTTATCGTTTGTAAGATATTTTATAAGGTTAAGTCCATTAAATAGAAACGTACTTTCTAAAATTTACACATCTAGTAAACACACTTGTTTTATTACCAATATAGTCATCGTAACTTGTTGTTTTGGGACAATTATACTAATATGACCGGATTGATATCCACGTCATTAAAAATATTACACATCATATTCTTTTCTAATTTACACCTGGATAATGAATATGTGATTTTTTGCTTTTTAAATAAACTAGTTTCATCGGGTTAGCTTCATACTAATATGGATAATTCTAAGTGGACGTAAATGAATATGAA
The DNA here is from genome assembly GCA_026074375.1 of Tanacetum coccineum. Taxonomy (NCBI): domain Eukaryota; kingdom Viridiplantae; phylum Streptophyta; class Magnoliopsida; order Asterales; family Asteraceae; genus Tanacetum; species Tanacetum coccineum. The sequence continues at coordinate 19,693 of BQNB010104423.1, read as the reverse complement.
AAGCGCAAAACATGATATACACAAAACTGCCACAAAACTAACTTTTGTGATTTTATGCTAGAAGCTAATGAATATGGTGGTATAACCTATACCATGTTACATTCGTTTTCTTAACATCATAATACATCATTGATTGGTTTACATAAGTTTTAGTGTGTTAAAATTATAAATCAGAAAACAAATAAGACAAAGTACTATATTATGTAAAAGAAAAACATAAAAAGTAGTTGGATTCAATTAGATATTAACAAACACCGCTGCATAAAGGGACATCAAAAAGGGTTAATAAGTAGGCTATTTTTTATTTATTTTTATTTTTTCTATCACAACCCACCATCACCCCTCCTCCTCCACTGCACCTCCTCCTCCAACAACTTTCACCGAGAGGAGTTGTCTTTTCGTCTTTTAAAATGCAAAAACAACCCCTGGTTTTGGTTAAGAAATGTCAAGAATATAGGTTTGCATTTTCATGTACATTTGCTTGCAAAATACTTCATTGTAACACAATGCACCCTTTAATTTTGCATCACTCGAAAAGAGGAAAACAAGTACAACCGATCGATTAACTCATGAAGAGAGTATAAAAACGCATTTTATATTGCTCCACTGACATGGAATTTCCTTTTTCCACCACAATGGCAACTAGATATTGTTGCCATAACTTGCAAGCTGACAATAAAACCCATTTACCAGCTGACAATAAAACCCCTTTACCAACTTATCATGCTCCATTTTCTAACCGTCGACAGTAGTAATTATCAAAAACACAAGCCCAAAATCCAAACCCATAAAACTAAACAATCTTCCATGAGTGATTGTTTAAGCTCAGCCCCTATCAAACGTGATGAAGAGTGTGATGTTCTTGGTTTTGATTTTGATATAAGTTGTGTGGGTGGATGTGTTTTTTGATTTGATTTTTGAATTTGTTGTGTGGGAGATTTATTTTTGTTGTTAACGAATTTGGGTTATGTTTCTCGTGGTTTTGAGATATGATGGTTGTGAATCGATCTTGGGATATGATGTTTTTTGAGTTTATGATTTGTGTGTGTGGATCTGGGTTTTAAAAAGGGTTTTAACTTTATATACTTATGCCAATTTATCCAACTAAGCAAAAGAAACACCTTGGAAAATCCATGTCATCTTTAAAAATTAAAAAAATTATAAAATTGCTGACGTGTCGGTCTTTTTCAAACGTTTACCGGTTGTAGCAGGTATCAGGCAAAGATATTTACTATAAAGTTCTAAATTTGAAAGTTACACTATCTATATTAGTAATAAAACAAGTGTGTTTAGTATAATTGTAAATTTTTGAAAGTACATTTCTATTTAATGGACTTAACCCTATTTTATATTTAAAAAAGAAGTAGAAAGTGATTTTTTTGTCTTGATTAAAAAATGAGTAAATAGGATTAATTTAGTGTTTAGATAAATTTGGGTGTACATTCATCTCAACCCATAAGTGTAACACCCCGATATTTGACATATAGCAGTGGAAGCTAATTTGGGGTATTACTTCATGAATCATGGCCACAATAATAGAAAACGACTTAAAAGAGACGTTTTTAAAAGATAAGCTATCATTCATTATTCATCAGAGTTTTTACAAACAGAGGTCCCAAAATACATTTCAAAACATAAAGTTGAATGATAACAGGTTTGGACGTCCTCAAGTCCAATGCCACTCCATGCCATAGTTTGCTCAATTACCTGAGATAAACATGCTAAAAGGGTCAACACAACGGTTGAGTGAAATTCACAGTGTTTGTAATGTAATAGTTGAATACAAGTTATTGAAAGTGTAATAATTGCAACGAATACAATTATCATGGGAAAAACAATTTTATATTATTGCACTAAGCTCATGACACCGAAGCCTTAAGTAAATGTTATTCATAAGTTGTTGCCCCGAGCGGGTGCTTTGCCAAACACCCGGAGTTACTCAAATGAAATGCGTCCGTTTGACATGGTAGTGTGTTGTTACCTACCCGGACGAGGAAGTTCAGTCCCAATAGATCTATTCACGGCATTCGCGCTTACTCAACCACTACGTTCGGTTACAAGTAATTAACGGTTCATGATAGTGGGGCCTTATGGAAAATAGAAGTACTTAGGAAATAATACAATAGGATAGCATACAGTTGAAAGCACTTGTATTCATGGTTTATAGCATGTATCTCCCCACGGAGTTTAGAAAACATGTAAAAGTGGGACTATGAACTCACCTTGATAAGGTAGTTGATTGATTTGAAATTTAATTCAAATGAGAGAAAACGGCCTCGTCACGTAACCTGAGGTAATATGTCAAGTCTTAGTTTGATTGCAAACTTTATTTTATAACGTTTAACGGTTTGTTATCTTGTGAACACATCGTATCACTGTTCGGGCTATCATAATCCAAAGGTCGTGTAGTAAACGTTTGAGGAGCTAGGACACTTTAAATTGTAAATCCAGCAACTCGTCAAAACGTCTACCCAAATGAAAACCCTCACATGAAACTCCATAGTAACGTGATACGTTATAGATTAAATGATAAGATTTTATCATTTTAGGTTTCTTCAAAAGCTAGCGGATGATAAATTATGTTATATTTATAACATAATTGTTTTATAACGTTTCGATCGGTGAATGATAACGACAAATGTGTCGGGTTTTAATAAAGTCGAGTCTTATAATATTTAAATATATTTTTATATTTTATACAAATATTACATTTTATACCTTTAAGAATGCAAAATGACAATATATACCCTTGGTTTATATATATTTACAAAGTTAATCCTTTTAATATAACTTTTAAAATCTTTAAACCCTTAACTTTAAAGGATGGCAAAACAGCCCCCTTAGAGTTATAACTTTAGGATAATTACATTTTTGGCACAAAACTATATAATTTCGGAAAGTTACAATATATACCCCTTTGCATGAAACCATTTGCGAATTAAGTCCAAAAACCATAATATTAATATTTTTGATTTAGAAATCAATTTTTGCAGGTTATAGCTTATTACTATAAGCTAAAATAAGTAACTTTTACGAGCTTATAGCTTATGAAAAGAGCTTGTGAGCTTAAAAATCCAAAACGGGTTTGTTTGGTTTAAAAAGATTAACCCGATGGGTTTAAGGTGTTAAGATTAGTTTTCGAGCTTATAGAAATGATAAGTTAGCTTATTAGAATAGCTTATTAAATTAGTTTTTAGCTTTTAGCTTGATAAATACACAAATATGGCGTATTAGGGTTTTAGGATGCGAATTAGGGTTTGGTTTGGTTTAGGAAAACCAAATGAATGATTTAGTTTGATCAAAGGATTAAAACAAAGTTCATACAAGATTTTAAACATAACTAGAGCTTATTGAACGAGATTGAAGGCTTACTAGTACACGAAGTGATGAAAATTGGTCGAAATGGGCAAAAACAACTCGAAAACTTAGAGATGACTTCAAGGACCTTTCTTTCTTATTTCTTGGCTTATAATTAGCTTAAAGATATTTACTTCTCTTTTATGGCATGGCTATAACATCTTTTAGAAGTAGTTTTGATAAAATTGCGTGTTTGGAGGTGGTGACGGTTTGAAAATCAAAGGAGGTGGCTAGGTGGTTTTCTTGGAGCTCAAGGTGACTAGTAGGTGATTCATGGAGGTGCTTAGGTGCTAGGGTGGTGACAAGGTGCTGAAGGTGGCTAACAAGTAGGTGGATCATGGTGGAGATAGGGTGGTTGCTTGGTTTAACTTAGTTTAGAACTAGTTTAGGTGTTTCGGGTAGATTAGGTTTTTCGAGTTAGGATTTATGGTTTTGGACGTGCTAGGGTTTTAGGATTAGGGAGGAAAATATTTAAATGTTGTGCTATAAGTGTTTGTAACTTGTGTTGAAAAGGTTGTACGAAATCTAGAAGCAAAATGGAGGGAAAATGAGCTTATTTGAATTTATGCATAGTCGAATTTTTAACATGAGCTCAAATGAGTTGTACTTTGGTTTAGGAGGGAATTAATATTTCAAATGATATGCATTGTACACTTGTACACATGCCTTGAAAGCTTGTATATTCATTTTATATATAAACATTACATATAATTAGGGTTTTGATATAAATATTAATGTTTGAAATCCGTTTTGTAATAATGTTTTGAAAAGTACGTTAAATATATAATGTATGATAAAATAGAGTTTAAAACATATTGCTTGACATATTATAACGTTTACTGGCTATAAACGTTGATGAAATTGGCATAGGTAGGTTGCATGAGCTTGTTTACTTAGGTTATGCAAGTTACGTTGCATAATAGGTAGAATAAAGCAAAAATATTCCCGTGAAAATAGTTGTACTTAATTTAATAAGTAGATATTACATTGATGAAAATTGTATCTAATTTAATAGATGGATAATTACATTGATGAAAGTTGTGGGTTGTTATATCTTCTTAGTTGGGGAAGTCCAATATTCAAACATGTGAATATTATGTGAGTTTGACGGACACATAATTTAATATTTCAAGAATATTACCAAACACTCAATTTTGTCTTAATTCAACAATACTCTCATATTGTTGATCAACAATAGACTAATTTAAAATAATAAAATTATTCATGGATTTAAACATGCAAATATATATATCACAATTAATGTTAAATAAAAACAAACATACCAAGTACTTTAATTCATTATAAATAAAATTGTCTTAATATCCATAATCCAAATACTAAAACACAGATTTACATGAAACTACTAGCTAAACGAAGTCCAATGCTCCTAGCATATTGAGTAAACTTTCCTTTTGGTAAAGCCTTCGTAAATGGATCAGCTAGATTGTTATACTAGTGTAAACTTTAAGAAGATTAATTTCAACCAATTCGATACACTCGCGAACGTAATGATATCTTCTATGGTAGTGTATGACGCCTCTCTGAACTCCTAGTTCGTTGGCTATGATAATTGTAGCAGAATTGTCGCAATACATCTTGATAGGTTCGTTATTTGTGGGTACAATGCCAAGCCTAAAAATAAACTTCCTAATCCATACAGCTTCCATTGCAGTTTCTGAAGCAGCTATGTACTCAGCTTCTGTAGCGGACATTGCAGTAGTACTATGGTTTGAGCTTTTCTAGTCTACTGCGCCTCCATTCAAAATGAAGACGTATCCTGTCTGAGATTTTATGTCATCTTTATCGGTCTTGAATCCAGCGTCGCAATAGCAAGTAACTCTAAGTTCTACTTCAAGATTCTCATCATAAACCAAGAACATATCTTTAGTATTTTTTTAATACTTAAGAATGTTTTTCACAGCAGTCCAATGGTCTTCACCATGATTCTGTTGAAAATGACTTGTAATGTTCCGAGCGAATGCCACATCAGGTCTAGTGCATCTAACCACATACATAATAGATCCTACAGATGAGGCATAAGGAACATTTTGCATACGCTTCACCTCTTAGGTGTAAAAGCACCTTGTGTTTTATTTAAGTCAAGTCTTTCTTGCATGGGGATATTGCCACGCTTGGAATTATATATCCTAAATCTTTTCAAGATTTTATCCATGTAAGTACTTTGACTTAGTCTAATTAACCGCTTGGATCTATCTCGGTAGATTTTGATTCCAAGAATAAATGCCGCTTCTCCCAAATCTTTCATGGCAAAATACTTTCCAAGATAGGATTTACATCTTGTAACATTAGGAATGTGATTTCCCATGATTATTATGTCATCAAAATATAAGATGAGGAATGTAACATTACTTACACTAGCATTTTGATATACACATGGCTCATTAAGATTTTGAGTATAATCAAACTTTTTGATTTCCTTATCAAATCTTTTATTCTAGCTTCTTGATGCTTGTTTAAGTTCATAAATGGATCTTTGAAGCTTGCATACTTTTCTGAGATGTTTAGGATCAATAAAACCTTCAAGTTGTACCATATATATATCTTCATTAAAATAACCATTTAAGAAGGCACTCTTGACATCCATTTTCCAAATCTCATAGTCATAGTACGCAACTATGGCTATAAGAATCCTAATAGCTCTAATGTCTACAACAGGAGAGAAAGTTTCTTCATAGTCAATCCTGTAGGTATGATCCCTTAACTACAAGACTAGCTTTATAGGTGTGTACATTGACATCCATGTCGGTCTTTTTCTTGAAAAGCCATTTAATCCCAACGGTCTTAGCATTAGGAGGAAGATCAATCAAGCGCCAGACTTGATTATCTTTCATGGATTGCATCTCCTCATTAATAGCATCAAGCCACTTATCAGATTCATGATCTAGAATGTAGCTTTATAGTTAGTAGGTTTATTAAGATCCCCTAAACTATGCTCCTCAACTTCTATATTTAGACATAAGCGTTCAAGAGCTTGATATGTCCTTACGGACCTACGAACGGGAGCTACATCTTCTCGAGGTTCAAGATTTTCTGCCTTAACAAGATGTTCGCTAGTGTTTTCAGAAGGTGATGTATCTTCTTCTTGAATTTCTTCAAGTTCTACCGCCCTCCTACTGGCTTCTTGAGAGATGAGATTCTTTTCAAAGAACTTAGCATACCTTGCAACAACAATCTTGTTTTCAGGTGGGAAGCAGATGTAGTAACCCATTGTTTCTTTTGGGTATCCTACAAACATACACTTAACATATCTTTGTTAGAGTTTGTCAGGCATGTCACGCTTCACAAGTGCCTCATAACCCCAGACCTTTAAGTAAGACAAATTAGTAACTTTTCCATATCATAATTCATATGGTGTCTTATCAACCTCCTAGGTTAGAACCATATTGAGTATGCGTGTGGCAGACTTTAGAGCATAATCCTAAAAGGATAACGGCAGAGTTGTAAGATTAATCATTGATTAAACCATGTCAAGCAGAGTACGATTCCTCCTCTCAGACACACCATTGTGTTGTGGTGTGTATGGAGGAGTAAGCTGTTGGACAATTCCACAAGCTTTCAGATAATCTTTAAACTCTTGATTTATATATTCGCCTCCTCGATCCGATCGAAGAGCCTTTATAGTCTTCCCGAGTTGATTTTCTACTTTATTCTTAAAGACCTGGAATGTTTCAAAAACTTCATGTGTATGTTTAAGCAAGTAACATAAATATAACAACTAAAATCATTCGTAAAGGTTATGAAGTAGCTAGTACCTTGTCTTGACACATGTCTATGTGGACCACAAACATCATTAGGTATTAATCCAAGAAGATCATTTCTCTTTCCGTTTGATGCGAAAAAGGGTTCCTTGTCATTTTACTAGATAAACAAGATACACATTGAATAAAAGATTCACAATCCGTTGATTTTAAAATCCCATCATGTTGCACCTTTTCAATACGTTTCTTGCTTATATGAGCAAGACGATAGTGCCACAGATAAGTAGAGTCCAAGTTATGCTTGGCTCTTTTATTGCCAATATTATAAATAGAATTAACATTTGTCACAAGATTAAGCATATCAATTTCATAAATACCATCACATGGAATAACATTGAAATAAAGAACATCATTCTCAGAAACTGAAATACCAGAATCTATAAAACGGTAAACAAAACCATTGTTAACCAAATGAGAAACTAAAACAACACCTCTAGTTATAGTAAGTGCATAATGACAATTGCTAAACAAATAACTAAGCCATTAAACAAAACTAAGTCAAAACTTCCAATAGTTTCTACTTGTGCGCCCGCACCATTGCCCGTGTATAGATAGACAACTCCTTGTTTCAGCTTTCTTTCTCCTCTAAGACCCTAAGCAGTGTTACATATGTGAGTACCACAACCAATGTCACACACCCAGTATTTATTAGAGAAAGAAAATAATTCTATTGTGAAGATACTTGAAGTACTAGCAGAACCTGCTTGCTTCTTCTTTTTCATTAACTCGGCAAGGTAGACAGGACAATTCTTTCTCCAGTGACTCGGCTCTTTGTTGTGGTGGCAAGTCGCATCCTTTATCGGGTGCTCTTTAGCAGCAGGTGCAGGGTGTTTAGGCTTAGGGGTATAAGAAAGCTTATTCTCGCCCTTACATTTTCCTTTACCATTCCCCCCAGCAGCTTACGATTTCTTGTTAGATTTCTGGATTCTACCACCTTGAATCGCAAAGACTTATGGCGTAACAACCTTTTTAGGTAAAATATTTTCATACTCAATAAGCAGAGCATGTAGTTTATCAATTTCATTCCCTATGTTATGCATATTATAGTTTCTTATGAAGCCAGCAAAGTCATTAGTCATAACTGATGCGTTCCAACTGGTCCACATAGCTCTTCATCTTTGGAAAAAAAATGAGCTAATGGATTTCCCTTCCTCTTGTTTGCAAGCATGGAAAGTTTGAATTAGGTCAAACCTCTCAACTCCAGATTGTTTCTCAAACATAGATTTAAGCTCCTGAAGCATGTCATATGGTGCATAGTTTTCAAATTGCCTTTGAAGTTTGGGAGACATGCTACCGAGCATAAGACATGCAACCTCATTATTAACATCATAAATCTTGTTCCAGTCCTCCAATTCATGATTGGTGGCACCGGCAACATGAGCAGGGGGTATAGGCAGTTCAATTGTATTGAGTTTCTTTTCAACTCTAAGGACAATCCTTAGTTGACAAAACCGATCATTGAAATTAGTATCAAAAAGTTTTTCTCTTTCGAGCATCAACCTGAAAGCCGAATGGCTTATGTTTTGAGCAGGTAATGTCATCTACAAAACATACGAAGGTTTAAAATTTTAGTATTTTTGATAATACTCCTTAAAGAAAATTAACTACCCATGTTTAAACTTATAAACAATTAATTTTCTAAAGGCTAGGATCCTAATGACATACCACCATCACATCACTTGATCTGCTAGTAATGGTGTATTCAAAAGGTAACTGATGATCAATGATTGCAAGACAAGTGCAATTCTTAAATCATTATGGGACTTACTTAATTCACTTGTATCAAGCAAAAAGTGTTAAGTAAGCATGTTTCGTCTCATCTATGCCTCGATCTTAAGGATCTCACCAGCTTAACACGATTAAGTCACCTAATAAAAAACTGTGATTATAACACCAACGTCTCACGAAGAGTGTATGATCACCGTGAGTTGCAATTTACCTACGTTTCTTGCAAAGTAAAAGAAAATTGCAAGTGTTCTTACAATTGGGTGGCAAAGACTTAGTTTAAAGGGTATAATATTTGACAAGTAACGTGTATATCAAATATGTACAAAGAAGTAGGGGTGAGCATACCGGACCGGAAGACCGGACCGGACCGATATTTTGGACCAATTCGGTCCTCGGTCCGGTCGGTCCTGTCCGACCAAAAACCCGATGATAATGCCGTGTAGGACCGGACAGAAGACCGACCCGGACCGGACCGACCCGAACCGGACCGTACCATTTCGGTCCGGTCCGTGGTCCGGCAATATGGACCATTTCGGTCCTCGGTCCAGTCCCGTCTTGGCCGGTCTGGTCCGGTCTTGGACATATGCTCACCCCTACAAAGAAGCATGCATACATCTTCGTATCATAGATTCTAATAAAAACTTTACTTAATTAAGTTATTCATTATGGTGTATCACTAAATTTTCTATACCAACATGTGTATAAAATAGTGATAATACACCTTTAAAACAAATTGATGATTCAATCATGTTTTCATACAACAATCATAAAGTTTACCACGAGAAAAGATTAAAAAATGACTAAACCCTATATTGTACTCTTCAAGTGTACAAGTACACAGGTTCTTCTAATAATTCCCTCATATGCTGAAGCATGTAGTGGCTCAGGAAAAGATTAAAAGTCATTCAAACCCTAGACTATTCACTATTACCATGTAGTTGCAAGAACTTGAGGGAGAAAATTATAGAGTACGGTTTCGTAGCAAGATAGGGAAACACCTTAAGCCTTGCTATGAGATACCTCGAACCCTTGTGCTAGTTAAGCGAGTTTCATAATTATTAGTCATGTTTATAATTTTAAGAAAATTTCATCATTGATAAACTTATTGATCTTTAGTTTAGAAAACATATTATAAACTAATTGTATTGGAAGTCGCGTCGTGGGAAGTTGAGGTATGAGCCCCAACATTA
>BQNB010104422.1:0-23821 GCA_026074375.1 Tanacetum coccineum | reverse complement strand
CATGTTCCCGCCCGAGACATGTAATGAGCAAATCCGCTACTTGCTTAAAGTAGCAGCCGTCGTTGTCTTGTCTCTAGGCTCCGTGATTTGCATGTACACGTGTTTGGGCTTTATTTTCAGCTTCTTATTTACACTTATTTGCTACATTGTTAAGCTCTTGTTTATGTTCATCATATGCATCATCAGAATCTTGTTGTGGTCTGTTACTTCTGTGGTGAAAGTCAGCGTCTACCCTTTGACCGCTGTTTTTCGATTTGTGACTGTTATTTTAAGATGTGTGAGGCAGTGTTTGTGGTTTGGAGGTAACGTGGGGGTGAAGATGATGAAAGCACCTGGTAAACCTACAGTTATGATAGCACTGGCTATGTTTGAAGCTAATCCTAAACAATATTTTGCCAACCTTCGTGGCAAGGTTTAATTAGTACGTGATCGTTTTTCAAATACCAGGTTTTGTGCTAGCAGCTTAGCAGTTACTGATGTTTTAACTTAAGTTATATATGCTTGTTGATGCTGGTTCGGTGTAATATATTGTTTTTGTTATGATCTTTAAGTATTTGATGTGATCTGGAATTTATGATTATATGACTTCTTTTGTTACGATTTTATTATCTACTCTAAAGTGACAAGCGTACTCTAAAAGTTGTTTACAGTAACAAACTAACAATTACACATTTACACATATAATGCACATATATGGTATCAAGTAACAAACCCCATAGAATATCTGGTCATGTAGTGATGTTAATATTGTGGAACATCGTAGATACTTTGTCAATCACTTTATTTTCTTGAGATACAACATGTATGAATCAAGTTATGTAAAATTTGAGGTATTAAAATCTTGCAAACATGACCGGTCAATTCATGTCTCAAACGAAATAGTTGTTCTCATAATTTTAGAAACATTGAGTTAATCTGTACGCATCAATAATTATTTGTCTGTGAAATTGTGAAAATACATCGATCAACATTTAAATTTATCTCATTCGTGAGGATTTTAATACTTCTTTGTTAATAAAAGTATCTCTCATGAGAGGTAGAACATAGACTTTTTTTTGAGAGGTAGAACATAGACTTTTTTTTATCCAAAAAAAGTCTTTGAAAAACTTTTCTCTATTAGAGCCTTAGGTGTAGTAACGCCGGCAACGGCGTTGCCCGGCGTTACTACACCGCTAGGCGGCGTTGCCCAACGGCGTTGGGTCCGGCGTTGGCCGGCCCACGCACGTTGGGGTTGATTTAAAAAAAAAAATCATTTACCCCCCCTAAACGGCTATATACTAGTTTTAATTTTCCCCCTTATTTTTAAAAAGTTACCAAACACCCCCTAACGGCTAGTTTTATTATAAAAAAAAAATAAAAAAAATTACAAAACAGCCCCTAACGGCTATATTTAAAAAAAAAAAAATTCATTTTACCCCCCTCACACAACTCATTATAAATACTTCAATACCTCTATATTATTTTCTCACAAAAAAAAACATACATTTACAACAAAAAACACTACAAACTCTTTCACAATGAATCAAAATCGAACCGTTTTTGATATCGATGAGGAAACCGACGCATTCTATTTACAAAAAGCTGTCGAGTATCACGAATGGCTAATACAACAAGAAGCTCAACCACGATTGACCCGTACACCGATCTTCCGTGACCGTGAAGATGCCGAAAGACGTCTACGTGCTGATTATTTTGATGATCATTGTAAGTATCCGTTATACTATTTTCGGAGAAGATTTCGTATGAGCCGTAAACTTTTTCTAAAAATTGTCAATGGCATTTCAAGTTATACGGCCGATCCTCTCCCACAACATTTTCATTTCTTCAAATCTCGACTCGATTGTACGGGTCGAATGAGTATTAGTGCTCTTATGAAGTGCACAGCTGCCATACGCCAAATGGCATACGGCAGCACACCCGACGCGTTTGATGAATATTTGCAAATGAGTGAGCATACTGCACGAGATGCTCTATTTTTCTTTAATATGTGCATCATAGAATTGTATATGCCGAAGTATTTAAGAAAGCCAACACTTGAAGACGTTGTAAAAATACAACAAAAGCATAACAATGTTCATGGTTTTCCGGGAATGCTTGGAAGTATTGATTGTATGCACTGGGAATGGAAAAATTGTCCAGTGTCATGGCAAGGTCAATACGGTAGGGGTGATAAAAAATACCCTACTATAATGCTTGAAGCTGTAGCTTCGCAAGATCTGTGGATTTGGCATGCGTTTTATGGGATGGCGGGTGCGAATAACGATATTAATGTTTTAGATAATTCTCCGTTATTCGACGACCTATTAGATGACTTAGCCCCTGTGGTTCCGTATGTGGTAAACGGAGTTCAGTATCGTAATGGGTATTACTTGGCTGATGGAATTTACCCGGAGTGGGCAAGTTTCGTCAAATCATTCACGGTTGCAACTGATCCGAAGCATACGTACTTTAAACAGCGTCAAGAAAGTGCACGGAAAGATGTCGAACGTGCTTTCGGTGTTCTCCAAGGACGTTGGGGACTTATTCAACAACCGGCCCGTGCATACGAAGTCAACACATTACGTAGAATCATGTATGCTGGTATCATAATGCATAACATGATTTTAGAAGATCAAAATATGTCGGTTGTTGACTGGAAACATGTGTATTCTAATCCTGCAAGGTCACTGCAAACAGTGTGGATCGATCGATGTCAAACCCAACGTCGTAAAGCAAAAGAATTAAGAGACAAAGATACGCATATTAGTCTCCAACAAAACCTTATGAACCATATTTGGCGCGAAGTTGAAGAAGCATCGGAAGAAGATTAGTCGCCGGGGCGTATTTTTTTTTTTTTTTTAATTTCGGTATTTTTTTTAATGTGTGTTTTTTTTAGTATTGTAATGTGTATTTGAATTTTATGAATGAAATGGTTAGTTTGTTAAAAGAATGAAATAATTGTTTAGGGGGTTTTATGAAAATAAAGAGGTGAGTGGTGTTATTTGGTGTTATGATTAGGGGAGTGGTGTTGGTGTTGGTGTTATGCTGATGTGGCGCTGACGTGGCAGCAAAAACTTGGTGTTGCCAAGTTATGATACCTGATGCTCTAATAACCGGAATAAAAAAGTACTAAACTTGATCATTATATACCTTTACAGCTTTGCCCATTATCATATAATTACGAAAATTCTTAATTCTAAAAAAACAAATAAACAAAGTTCAACCAACACCTTCATCACGAGGAATAATTTCAGGCTGTAATCGAACCAGGAAACTTCTTTTGTTCAGCACCAATGACTCGTTTTAATAAAAAATAATGTGGTTTAAATGCTTGATCTTGCAAATGGAAATACAGGATCATGTGCTGAATACTACTTATATTTCATTAACTCGATAGATTATATGCGTACCCTTTCTAAGACAAAAACTAACTGTGGTTACAGGGGGGGGGTGGAGGCGGGGGGGGGTGGGGGGGGGGGGAAGGTTAAAAATTATATAAAAAAACAGTTTACAAATTTTTTCATTAATTGGCTCATCACTACAAATTGATCGAACACTCATCTTCTCCATTTCTATCTCCTTTAAAAGTAGTTATAGAACAAAAGATGCCCCTCCTATGATATCAACACGCATAAAAAGAAAAAAACCGCACGAGGACGTATAAATAAACGAACCTCTTGAATCTTGACATCATATTGGAAAAAAAAAACAGATCTAACATATAGTGCTTGATTTTTGCTTCACATACAACGATCACCAAAATTCATCTTATCTTTAATAAAAAATATACAAAAGGCAAAGATCTCATATGTTGGATACCTTGAAGCAACCACCATTTGTCTTTCTAGCTTGCTCCATTGCTGCGATCCCTAAAATATAGTAACAGCAACAAAAAAAATTATTAGACGCAGCCCCAAAAAAGAATGGCAATAATGAACCACACATGATAAAAATACAAAGTGAGACATACCATCGTCTTCTTCCTTCAAAGTAACAACATATATATAACACAACAAAAAACCAAAAACAAATCAAAGGTGAGAGAAAAAAGTGAAAGTAAAATAAAAGAAAATTAGATCGTAACAGATCCCGCAAACAAAAAATCTATTCGAAAAGTAGGTAAACCGTTGATAATAATAGTAAATCTAATAGCAAAAAGGAAAAAAAAACACCTGCGTTGAGAGAGGATAGACTACAGCTGAGGAGAGATGAGATACAAATAACATACTAATACATGGAGAAAGTCAACAAGATCATATCAAATCCTGCATCATGCAAAGAAAAAGAAGCCAGCCATAGTCATCACCAAATAAAGAAAAAAGATTGTCAGTATGACTGAATGAGAGAGAAAAAAGTGGTTAATAAAATGTGAGCTTTGAACAATGTTTTGAAACCCGGTTCGACCCGGCCGGGTCAACCGGTTGAACCGGTTCCGGTCGAAAAAACGGGTCAAATTAAACCAACAGGTTTTCTATTTTCGAACCCTGTTTTCTGCACCGCCGGGTTTAACTGACCCGTCAACCCGGTTTCTCTCTCGAGACCTCTTTGACCATGCCCTGGGTTTTTGGTTTTTTTCAGTTTTCTATAAATAATAGGTTAAGTTTTTATATATATTTGGCATACATTAAATCTGTTTATTTGTTACATAGTATATTTGTAGTAAATCGTTTATTTAAGGCTAAATATAAGGTATATTCATAATTTATATATATAATTTTTTGTATTATTGCAAATATTATTATTTTTTATTTTTTTTTGAAAACCGGGTTGACCCGGCAGGCCAACCGGTTGAACCGGTAACCCGGTGACTCGACCGAGTCGATTAGAGACCCGATTTTCAAAACATTGGCTTTGAATAAAGAAAAGGGATGAGGTCAACAAATATGGGTAAAGAGAAAAATAGTGGCCTATTATTTGGGGGCTACGTGTCAATTTTTTAGTATGCTACAGTTATTTTTGAGGTTATTTGTATAATATAGGTAGATATACTCTTTACTGGCAAGATTATTTACCTTCACTGTTTATTGCAGAAGCAACAACAACTATCCCGGGCCCCAAAGAAAGCATGCATGTATTCGTGGACGGTGATTTTTATTGTCATATGGATGCAGAAGAACAAAAGAACTTTAAAGAAGAGCATAAAAAAGAAGTGTGATGCGGTGGGTTGCAATGAATAAGTTTTACAATCCTCTTAGGCAGAGTACCTAATCGTTGTAGTGTAGTATAGGCAAGACTTAAGGGGTTATTGTCGTTCTCTAGGAAATAGTTTGTGTAGGCTCGAATTATACGTTTACTAAGGTTTAAGGATTGAAGGACGATTATTTTTGTATTTTTATATTTTTTAGAAAGCAAGTAAAATCTCGGGTTTTGAAGATGGTTGATTAAACTACTCCTAATTATGTAAAAAGGTAAATTGGTGAAAAACTTGTATGGTTAAACAAACGTGTTCACCTAATCATGCACTACTCCCTAGTTGTTTTCTCTGATTTTATTACATGTCACCCTCGTTAGTGTAATGTGTAAATATTCACTAATTCAGCAGCGGGTTGGTCAAGTCCGCTATCTACGTGACAACCTAGACGGTGGTTACCTGCAGACACCGCTCGCGTCCAATAGTAAATTCACGCGCACTAAATACTTAATTCAGAATCCACCCCAAGGTGATCTAGATATGAACATCTAATCACATGCATCCTCTAACCTAATCACGTTTCACTAGACGTCTGTTAATACAAATAAACCGGTAAAAACGTTTATTTTTATCTTATGATCTTCTCGTGTTTTGTCGATAACAATTTATAAAATCGTTACAAGTAAAAATCTAGAACACATATATATTTCATATCTTAGACTTTCAATATTGTACATCATTGATGACATAATCATCTTACCATATCTTAGGCAAATCTACCAAGATTACACTCGATATTTCAAGATTTAGCAATCTAAATTTTAGATTGTGTGTCAGAATGCCGGTTCCATGGATTTACATTGGCCAGTTCCCTTTGGTAAAAAGAACCGGATTGAACCGGGCTACAGGACACGCCAATTCCATTGGCTCATACGGCCGGTTCCTTCCTGCAGATGGAACCGGCAGAACCGTGCTACAGTACCAGATTATGCCTATAAATACCAAGTCATTTATCATGTTTTACTCACCCATTCTTATTCTTATCTTTCTTATAATCTGATCATTCTCTCATTTTCAGTTCTAGATAGCTCATATATCATTTGTAGGTAATTCTCTTTATAGAAGAAATTGCCTAAATACCATACGCGGCGATCAAAGTTCAAGCAACCTTGTTTCGCATCTCCATCACATTATCAAGATCACTTTTCTGTATCTTGTACATCATTTAGTAGTTGTAGTATCATTCATCATCCTTGTAAAAGAAGTGTGATTGCATTGGGTTGATTCTACCTTTGTTAGAATCCGGTATTTAGTTTTGTACCGTTAAAAGGGTGTAAGCGACATTGTGAGGCTTCTCCGCCGGTTAAAGGAGATTGGTGACTAGTGTTTACAAACTCTCGAGTAGGTGACTCGGGGAGTGGAGTAGGGCAAGGAAGGTGTCCTTGTAGCCGAACCACTATAAACGCTTGTGTCCCGGTTTTTATCTTTCTTATTCTCAACTTTTTATTCTTGCATTCTTTACTTACTTTATAAATCTTACAAACATCAATATCGTCAAACTCACATAATATCAAAACTAATTTTCAAAAAGCTAATTTTAAACGGTAAAACTATTCAACCCCCACCCTCTTTTAGTTTTCCACAACGTCTATGCTATGATATGAAGATCGAATATCTAGTTTTCTAATGTCTAACGTGCACACCACTAACAAAAAGCAATAATAAAAGAGATTAACAACTAAGCTTCATGCAATCATAAGCAAACACATATAAATTTAGCTAAGCGTGTTAATTGAAAGCGAAGAACGATTAATCAAACAACACATAGACATATTGAATGATTAAAAGGGTAAATGAACTTCACTTCAATTGAACATGGAGTAACAATGAGTTAAAAGGGTTATAAAACCTTAAAAATCGACCAAAGTATCAGCTACAATAGTTCTCCTAAGTTTCCTCCCATTTTCCTCCTTCTCTAAATATAAAAAATAAGAGTTGTATATATAGAAATCAATCCTGACGGCGTCACTAGGGTTTCCTGACGCCATTAGCCCGCCAAATCTTTCAAAGGGTTCTTCTTGTTGGCTATTGTGACGCCATCACAATTCGTGGTGACGTCGTTGCTCTTCAATCCTAACGACATCAGTGTAAATTTCCGACGCCGTCTCCACGCACTAAGAAGTCGCACTTTTGATCAAAAACTTCACTTTCTGGGCATTTTTGGTGAAAGCGTCAGAATGGAAGTCGCAAGCTTGAAGTGTTGTGGTTTTATCCATTTTTTTCGCGAATCAAGCTCAAGTCACGTGCTTTTCCTCCAAATGCTTCCCAAATGCTAAAACATAAAAAAGAAACGATTAAGTACAATATTTTTGGCACATTTGCATGATTGTGGGGGTTAAATGACCCCAAAAAGTGTATAAAATGACACCTCGTCAAATAAACATACACTTGGGATTTGCTTTGTCACACCCCCAGACGGGGCCTAGACGGAACACGTGTCCGGAGGCGTGACTTGATTGATCATCTCAAGTACAAAGCATAAAGAACGACCTCTAAGGGTACGTTTTGAAAATAAACACCGTTGCATAGATTGAAAATAATAATAATAAGTTTTACATCAATAAAATTTAAAAGATTCAAAGTTAAAATGCGGAAGCTTAAATAAGTTCAACAACGGTATTTAAAACATAGATAAATCTCTGGTAAACCGGTACAGGCATATAGACTCCACATAAGTCAATCAACAGCATCCATGCTAAGCACCTGAGAAAAACATGCTTAAAACGTCAACATAAAGTTGAGTGAATTCATAGGTTTAGTTCAAACGATGTTACAGTGGACCACAAGATATCAACACGTATGCGACAGTTATAACAAATACAACTTCACATAAAAAGGTATTTACGTTGCGCTAAGCTCATGACACCGAAGCTAATTACGTTTATAGCAGTACATTGCTAGGTTGAAACAAGCCCCCGAGGTATCTGACCAAGACTACCTTCTTAAGTTCGACATGGTATATATCCGTTTATCGGGCACCCCGTGGGTAGTGAGCGCTACTCACCCGGATAGGGATAATTAATCCCAATAGATCTATTTATAACACTCGCGCTCCCTCGACCGGTCCTCCAGTCAAGAGATTGACGGTTCATGATAAGTGGGGCAGTAGTGGTCTAAACGCTACTTAGGCAACACGTAAACAGGGAAAATCTCACGCAAAGTACTTGTGTCCAGTTTTAAAAGCAAGCAATGTTTCTCACCCCAAGTTATAAAACATTTATTCAAAACGAGTAAAAGAGTGGGGCTATGAACTCACCTTGATGATAAGGTAAAGAGTATACGTCAAAAGTATGGTCACTTGGAATGAACGGCGGTACACGGGTATGACCTAAAAGAATATGGGTTTCGATTTAGACTCGGATGGTTATCGTACTATATTGATGCATGCACGTTCATTGTCATTTTTAGCAAACATTAGTTGTACATTTAAAAACGTTAGTGATCGAGTTTTACGAAACGTACATATATAAACATCTTAGAAAATATTTTGTCTTTTAGTGTATTTCGTCTTTTAGTGTATTTCGTCTTTTAGTGTATTTCGTCTTTTAGTGTATTTCGTCTTTTAGTGTATTTCGTCTCTTAGTGTATTTCGTCTCTTAGTGTATTTCGTCTCTTAGTGTATTTCGTCTCTTAGTGTATTTCGTCTTTTAGTGTCCCGACACATCAACGTTGACTCGATAACTAAAAATGTTGACCTAAACTCGAAACTTACGTTTTTCTACATTTTACCATAGGTTTGATAATAAAAATATATTTTCGACGCTTTTATAAAGTTTACGAAATTTCGGCATGACCTTTCTAAAAATATAGACTTTCCATTTTTATCAACCTCGACTCGTGAAACTATCTATTTTACAAAGTGCATCTTTTATTGACTCGCAAGTATATCCGATCTATTTTCGACAACACCTCAAATATTGCAACAAGTCCGTTCTAAACCTAAACCTCTTCGACATTCAACTTATGCTTACAACAAATCCAACATCTACTTAATCTCTTCGCCAACAATATTTAACTCAACATACATTAAATCTTTAAATAAACGATATAGCCGTACAATATATATATCAACATAATCACAATAAACTTTTAAATGCAAAAGTACAACTACTTTTTATGTTCTTCTATTTATAACAAAAAAATATTTAACTTTGAGACTTATGGTTTTATAGAAAAATAGATAATGGTTTTTACAACGATCCGCTTTGTACACCTTGTTCAGAATGATCATATGAATGTAAAAGTACAACTTATTTATGAAAAATAAAGATGACTTACAAAGAAACACGACGAAAGGTAGATTAGAAATCAAACACAACCCAAACGTTGTTTTACAAATTACCCGGATGAACTAACAATCAACACAAACAATATATCTTCAAGTGGATGATCAAAGATTAAAGATGAATGGATTTTTGTTGGTGTTTTGGTTCGGCAAGAAGAGAGAAAAAAAAGAAAAGATAAGTGAAGTTTATGTGTGTGTGAAATGAATATGAATGAGATGCAAATGAGGTGATATATGTATAGTCTAGTTCCAAAGTTCACAACACATATGCATGTGTGTGTGTTCAAACCGATCGGCCAAAAGAAAGGAACCACCAAAGGGGACCAATTTGATCCTCAAATCACAATGGAGTTAGTACTAGTCCTTTCCTACTAACATGCCATCTTGTCTAGTACCTTGATTTCAAAAATATGGATCCTATGTATGTATGTATGTTGTGACCGGTTGTGGACAAGCAAAGAGGGGGACCAAAAATATTTTTCCCACTTTCTAGGATCATAGTGCTAGTTGGTGAATTAATTTCCAAGGCTATGCATGATCATGTATAAGTTTAAATTAAATACGAAGCACGTAAGTAACGAAACGAGTAACGGTAACACGAAAAATTACAAAATTTTAAATATTGCTTAAAAACATAAAAACGCGGATATTGCCAAAATACTACAACGTTTGGTGTCCCGGTTCGCTCCCGGAGACGATTCTCAGATAATAACGAAACAACTTCCCGGTTAAACGGTAAAGCTAAACGAAACATTTAAAAATTCAAATTGCTACACGGAAACGGCTACTTTAATGAACGGAAATTTTCGGGTTGTCACATTCTTTCCCCGTTAAAGAAGCTTTGTCCTCAAAGCTTAGGACGCAACCTCTGCAGCGGGTGCAGAGTTGGTGAAAAGGTGCGGGTATTTCTTTTGCATTTGGTCTTCACGCTCCCAGGTGAACTCAGGACCTCTCCTGGAGTTCCAGCGCACTTTGACAATCGGAATACGACTCTGCTTCAGACGCTTGACCTCACGGTCCATAATCTCGACAGGTTCTTCAATGAAATTCAATTTGTCGTCAACTTGGATCTCATCCAATGGTATAGCAAGCGGTTCATCAGCCATGCATTTCTTCAATTTCGAGACGTGAAACGTACTATGAACTCTACTCAACTTCTCTGGAAGTTCTAGACGATAGGCAACGGTTCCTACTTTGGCAATGATCTTAAAAGGTCCAATATAACGAGGGTTCAGCTTTCCCCGTTTGCCAAAACGTATCACTCCTTTCCAAGGAGACACTTTCAACATGACCTTATCTCCTACTTGAAACTCAAGAGGTTTTCGTCTTACATCGGCATAGCTCTTTTGACGATCACGGGCGGCTTGGATATGGCTCTTGATTTGAACTATTCTCTCGGTTGTCTCGTGGATGATCTCTGGGCCAGTGAGCTGACTGTCCCCAACTTCAGCCCAGCAGATGGGTGATCGACACTTGCGCCCATACAACGCCTCAAACGGAGCAGCCTTAATGCTGGTATGGTAACTGTTGTTATACGAAAATTCTACCAACGGTAAGTGTTTATCCCAACCTTTTCCAAAGTCGAGTACACAGGCACGTAACATATCCTCTAACGTAAGCTACTGCACTCCAATGAGTCTCAAATGCTTCCAGCTCAAAAACTTGTAACTTGTTATACTTCCAATTTCATTTCTACAGTTGGTTTAAACTTTGTCTTCAAGATCACTTCCAATAACACCAAAATCCCAAGTCTCCACTGGTTGTTGACTTATTACTTAGTTTACCAACTTGTACAATCTTACCAAATTCGGCCCTGCTAAAAATTTTAAGCATAAGACTAAAGACTCTGTACATTTGAGACTTTCCATCAGCTCTCACTATTTAATAATAGCTTTTCTTTCCTTCTTTGTAGATCTTCCAGTCAACAATAGTTGGAGGCTTAGTAGCTAAAGGAACAGCATCAATTGCAACCTCTTCTTCATCTGGAATGCCTTTCATTAGATTTGAAGCTTGTTGTCGTCTTTATCCTCATCACCTTTTGCTTGCTTATGTACTTCTTGTTATATCTTCTCTTGCTCTCTTTGAACTACCTTCCACCAAGTCTGTTATGAAGTCAACAAATGTATTCACCCTCTTGAAAGCTTTGTCAAACAATTCTTAGATATAATCAAAGTCTTTAGATTTTAAGCCTTTGTGCTTCCAACATTTCATGTTCTTAAGGTAAGTAATCATGGTCTTCTTCTGTTGAGTTTTGGTTGGTGGTTTGTTCCTTTTCTCTTATGCTCTTTTAGCTGCAAAGTATTTTCTTCTTTTCTCTAGGAGTTCTTTAAACAATGTGGCTTTTTGTTCAATTGTAAACTGCTCTTGTTCTTCAGCTTGTAGTCTTTCAGCCAACTGGTAATCAGCATCAACTTTTGCTTGAATGTCATCCCAAGCAATATTAGCTTCATTAATATTTTCTTCTTCATCTCTAGCAATTCTTTCCTTTTTATCAATCTCTGCTTGTAATTTAAGTGCAATCTCTTCATCAAGCATGATTTAAACTTTCTTCTTCATAGTCTTTACATGTTCTTCTACCATTATTCCTTTACCCTTGTCATGTGATGGTTGTTGTGAAGAAATTGTTATTGTTGTTGTAGATGGCTCTTGTATAACAACACCTTTCACCTTGGGTTTTACACTTTTCAAAGCTGCAAGTGCTTGAGCCAAAGTAACTTCATCAACAATTAAATTCACATCTTTAGCAGCAACTTCTTGTTCTACACCTCATCACCAGTCAAAGTATTCACATCAAACATCTCAGCATCATCTTGAACATTAACCAGGGTAATGTCTTCATCAGCATCAATAACATTAATCCTCCTCCCCTGTTTGGATGCATCCTCACCCAAACTGTCTTCATCTCTAGAGGATTCTACCCTAGCACTCAAACCAACTTTATATAACCTCTTCAGCTTGTGAGTTCTTGAACTTATTTTCTTTTCAAGCTTCTTGACCCTCCTTTTCAAACTATCAATCTCATTAGCTTGAGTGGTCTTTGTCTTCTCCAAATCAAGAACTCTGGTTTGTAGATTGGTACATAGTTCCATCAATTCAGTAAGTTTCAGACTATCCTCACCACTTCGAAGTGTGTTACCTCTTGCGAGTAGTGGATCATTGAAAAGTTTAGATACATTCTCAAACCTAGTTTGAGCAATAGTATCCCCATGGTTTCTTGGCACCTGAGACCACCACCTGAAGTAGTTCCTTAGGATCCAACTTCATTAGGTGTTGCCTTGGATCGATTCTTAGTTATGTTACCACTGTCCTGCTCTGCTTCTAAGCTAGAAGCAGTAGTGGCAGCCCTCACCAAACTGTCACCCAACTCTTTATGGACAGCCTCATCTGCAACAATGTCTGTAGGACCACTAGGCTGAGGTACCTGAGTGTCCTTTCTCTTAGGCTTTCTAGGTTTTTGAGTCTTTTAAGGTTGAGTTGATGATTGAATAATGGTGGGTGTGTGATGGGGATTAGTGGGTATTGTTGAACCTTCACCCAATTCAGATTGGTTTTGTACCACCATTGTTGGAAACAAATGTGTTACTCTTCTAGAAAAACCTTTGCCTACCCTCTTTATATTTCTAAAAGTCTTCTTAGTGTGAGAGGGTGCATCATAAATTCTCTTGTGACTTGGCAGCCCATCAAGTTGTTGATTCACAAACACTTGTACAAACCTTGGATACATCAAAAATTTTCCGGACACATTATCCAAGTTCCTAACCATACTTTTAAAAATGTATTTTGAAAAGTTGAACTTCTGGTTTGTAGCTAAACAGATAATTGCAGATGCCATAGTGCTACTAAACTCATTCCATGCAGTAGTCTTTGCACTTAGACGTTGTAAAATAGTATGAATAATAAATTTCCATTGTGGAGGTGAAGAAATGGCTTATAAAAAGTAAGATTTTGTGAAATCTTCTCATACCCCATCCTTGTAAGTTCTTCAAAAATGGTAGAGTTTGGTAAACAATCAATACCTTCAGCATCTTCTAGTTGAAGATCTCTTCTAACTGTTGATTCATTTATGATTATCTTCTTTCCATCCACTAGGGCATGTAACTGTACTTCACCATTAATAGTTTTGACCTTGACAGTTGACCAGAATTGTTCAATGCACGAAGTATATATAGTGGGATTAATGGTTAGTGCATATCTTATAGGTTGTGCATTCAGAAAACCACAATTTGTTTAAACCCTTTACTTTCTGCGGGTTTAGACAAAAATGCGACCACATTGTGAGTATCTGCAAACTTTAGATTCGATATTTGTGTTGGGTTTTGATGATGAATGATAAAATTGAGTTAGGGTTTCTGATTAGAGAGTATTTGAAAGAGTGAAATCGATTAAATGATTGATTGAAACCCTTAATCGAAGTATTTATGAAAATACCCTCAACCGCATTAACTTTCACCCAGCAGTAGTAACTCAGCAGTAGTAAGTTTATGCCTAGCAGCATTAACTTAGAACCAGTAGTGGTAAGTTATGCCTAGCAGCATTAACTTTGAGTCACCAGTATTAACTCCAATTCCATTCCAAACACTTTTCCATCATCAATCTAACACTTTTCTTTGCTTTTCCTGCAAAACGTTAGTCCAAAAACCAAGAAAACACAAGCATGGAATTTTCCAACAATTATCACAGTTATTAATTATACCTAAAAAGTATTAAGGATAAACAAAAATAAACAGTATTAACTTAGCAGTATTATGCTTATAACCAGGCTCAGTACTAATTATACTTAACAAACAGAACTTGTATGAAGAATAACAGTACAATTCATACAAACTCTACAAAAACATAATGAGATTAAAAGACTTTAGAGATCATCTTTTCCAATTTCCTACAAAAACTAACAATCAAATATTGAAATCTACTTACATCAAAAGCTTTTATAAGCAAATCAGCAACATTCTTGTCAGTATGGATTTTGTCCATTTGAATCAATTTCTTTTCATTGCAATCTCTAATAAAATGATGTCTGATCTCTATATGCTTTGTTTTTGAATGAAAAACAGGATTTTTAATTATGCAAATAGTACTGTTATTATCAATAAAGATCTTGGTATGCATAAAATTGTACCCATAATCAAGTAGTTGATTCTAAATCAAAAGCACTTGTCCACAACAACTTGAAGCAACCACATATTTAGCTTATGTTGTGGAATTTGCAACCACTGTCTGTTTCTTGCACTGCCATGATATTAATCTACATCCAAGGAATTGACAACCTTCTGTTGTAGACTTCCTATCCAAGCTTGCTCTAGCATAATCACTATCAGTGTATGCTACCAAATCAAAGAGAATATGTAAGATTCCAAAGGCTCCATTTTGGTTGACCTTTTAAGTACCTAAAAATCCTTTTCACTGGCCTAAGCTGTGAAACATTTGGATTGACTTGGTATCTAGCACAGGCACACACTGTAAACATGATGTCAGGTCTTGAAGATGTAAGATACATTAATAAACCAATCATTGACCTATACATATGAACATCTATTTCTTCACCATTTTTATCCTTGAGCAGAGGCTTTGAGTTTCCATTGGTGTGCTTGCAGTCTTGACTTCTGTAAACCCAAATTTCTTTAAAATTTCATCAACATATTTATCTTGACTAATAAATATGCCATCCTTCTTCTGCTGCACTTGTAATCCTAAGAAGAATGTAAGTTCTCCTATAGAACTCATCTGAAATTTCTCATGCATCAACTTCTCAAATGCATTGCATAGCTCCTTCTTTGTTGAACCAAAGATGATATCATCCACATAAACTTGGACCAGCAAAATATCACCTTTGTGCCTTTTGATGAATAAGGTCTTGTCAATTTTCCCTCTTTGAAACCCATTGTCTAACAGATATGTTGACAAGGTTTCATACCAAGCTCTAGGAGCTTGATGTAGTCCATACAGTGCTTTTTCAACCTTGTATACTCTATCAGGAAAGTCTGGATCTTTAGAACCTGTTGTTGGACATATACATACAACTTCTTCCTCAATCTTCCCATAGAGAAAAGCACTTTTACATCCATTTGATACACCACAAAATCTTTAAATGAAGCATAAGCTAAAAATAGCCTAATTGCTTCAATTCTTGCAACAGGGGCAAAGACTTCATCATAGTCAATCCCTTCTTCTTGTGTGTACCCTTGAGCAACCAATCTTGCTTTATTTTTTTTATCATAATTCCCCTTTCATCCTTTTTATTCCTGAAAACCCATTTAGAGCCTATAGCCCTTTTTCCATTTGGTAAATCCACTAAAGTCCAAACTTCTTGTAACTTGAATTATAGAAGCTCTTCCTGCATAGCCTCTATCCAGCTTGGATCCTTCAATGCATGAATTACCTTTTTGGGTTCTTCCTATGATAAAAAGCAAGCAAACAAGCAGTTTTGAAGGTCTTTATGGTTTGTTCTTTGTTGAATAGTACTAACAAACCCATGTTCCTCTAAATTCTTTGACATCTTTCTTGTTTGTGTAGCTGATTGCAAATCTCCAATCACTTGATCAAGAGGATGATCTTTATGAATTCTTATAGTTGGAATAGGACTGACTTGGATTGTTGTATCCAAATTGTTCATGTCAGCCTCTGCACCATCATCTTCATCATCTCTATAATCTTCCAAAGCAGGCATATTTGGATCAAATGGAAGTTCAATGCTTGTTTTTCCACCAACAGCATTAACCTCATTTGTGCTAGCAGCATTAACATTGTTAGTGTTGTTAACATTATCTTCCTTCTCTTGATCATTACATTCACTTTCTTTTCTTGGATCTTCATCAACCTTCTTTCCATCATCACTTGAAGGTTTGGATTCATCATCATGAGAACTCTTTGGATCTTGGGAAAATGGTGGATCAGCAGTCCATAATGGTAGCAAAATGTAATTTTTGACAGGTTCTGTCTCATTTCTAGCTTGTCATGTATTATCACTTGCTTTTGTACCTTTTCCTGTGATTTTCCCTCCTTTGGGGTTTCCTTCAAAAGCAACATATCCTCCATCTATCTCTTCATAGTCTGTAAGATAGGACATGTTCCCTGTCATATGCCTTGAGCATCTACTATTAATCACTCCTTGATCCTGTAAATCCATTTATGGATTACCCTGCACATTAGATAAGAAAATCAATTTCTTTTGGGGACCCAAGCCATCACTAAGTTGGATCTGCCTTGTGCATCAATATGATCAAACTTATTTAGGGTAATTAATGCACTGTTGTGTTTAGAACATGGTCTTAAACTGTTGGTTTTGTTTCCAACCAAAAGCCGAGGCCTTAACAACATTAACATTATTTCCCTTAACAGCATTAACTACTACTTTTAGCCTAGCAGTATTAACATTTTTATCCCTAATAGTATTAACCCTTTGATTAATATTACTATTTTAAATATTGTGTTCTTATGAATGGGCCTTTTAACAGTTGAATGTGTTGTTTTAGAAAGATATGACATTGGTCTAGCAGCATTCACTGTTGTTTTTGAGTGAGCAGCATTAACTTGTCTAGCAGTATTAACTGATACTAAACCAGAACTTCATTAGTATTGCTCTTGGAACCATATTTCTTTTAGCACAGGGGTGAGTTTTTTTAGCAAATTTTTGATGATTCACCCTTTGAGCATTGTTCCAAACAACTTTTACCATCCTTTGGTTTTGAAACTGTTTTTGATGGTAATTGCAATCAACTTGCAAATGATCAAAGCTTCCACACACATAACAGGCCTTATTAAACATCTCAAAATTGCTTCCTAGTCTTTGAGACATCATATTGTTCCAATTTCTTTGATTGCCTCTTGAACTGTGAGTGTTTTGCCTATGTTTAACAGTTTTCCTAGCAGTTTTCTCTTGTTGCTTAGGTTTGACAAACTCTATCTTAGCAATACTAGGCTTAACTATTTTCTTCTTAGTTTTAGTTTGAGACACATTTTCTTCCTCATTATCTGATACCCAATCTTCAATAATTGGGGCATCATCATTCTTTCTAACTACCTTAGGCTCTTCTTCACTAGACATTATGTTCTCAACTACAAGCTTATTAACAAACTCATCTAAACCAGTAAAAGGGACCAAGTCAGGGTTGGAGGCATAAAACTTTCCGTGTAGGGAGTGGAACCTGCATTATATTTTTCATAGCCTAACCTTTTGCAATTAATCCAACAATCTGCACTCTATGGCTTGCCTAAACCTTTTGATGCATTTTCAAATTAATCTACATTAAATTGAATGCTACTTTTTCTTTTGATTTTTTTAAAGCTTCTTCTCCTAAGCTCGCTATAGTATCTTCTCCTAATGGATATATCCCATTTTAAGCCATTAATCTTTTCTACATAAACAAGCTCATTCTTTTTATAAAGTTCAAGTTTTTCTTCCACTGATTCTAAACATGTTTTATAACCTAAAACCATTAAACTAGATTTCTCTAAATCTCTTAATAGTTAATCATTTTGAGATTTAAGTAATTTAACAGTTTCCATACAAGATTTTGAACAAT
The DNA here is from genome assembly GCA_026074375.1 of Tanacetum coccineum. Taxonomy (NCBI): domain Eukaryota; kingdom Viridiplantae; phylum Streptophyta; class Magnoliopsida; order Asterales; family Asteraceae; genus Tanacetum; species Tanacetum coccineum. The sequence continues at coordinate 5,844 of BQNB010104422.1, read as the reverse complement.
TTGAATCATTAGATACCTTCTAGTCAGAACTTGAAGATGAGTAAGCCATGAGTGCATAATTAGGCCCTTTCTTTGCCTGATCACTCCAGTCATATCCACCAAGACCATCACATAACACCAAAGTTGTGGAAGTAGATATTTCCACAGGCACACTCCTTCTTGAGCTTTTCTTGTTCTTGTTGTCTTGATTTCTTGGAGCTCTACACTCTCTAGCAAAATGTCCCCTCTTGTGGCAGTTGTAGCACTCCACTTTGGACTTATCAAAACTAATAGTCTCATTGTCATTAACAGTAAGCTTCCTTCTTGTATTCTTTAAAAACCTTCTAGCCCTCATAGTCAACATGGCCATTTGCCATCTTAAATCTATCTCTTCTATGTCATCAGGATGGATTTGTTGCAAGTCCTCATGTGCAAGTTGAGGACTATTTGGTTGATAAACAAAGATATGAACAAAATAACAGCATCATCAAGCTATCATATTTGTAGAGTACGCTAGTATTAACTGATGCTAGCAGTAGTAACTCCACGTAGCAGCATTAACGGCTTTCATTTAGAGCTGTCTGTGTTGTTATTTAAGAGGACACAAAAGCCATGTTCTGTGTGCTTGAACTTGAGCTAAACATCCCTTTGACTTCTAGTTCATACACCTTGATGTTGTTATAGAGATCATTCATGCTCATTGTTTCTAACTTAACTTTATTCCTCCACAGAACAGCATGTGTGTTCACTCAGGTGACAAGCTTTTTAATTAACTTTTGTATTACATCTTCTTGTGAAGCTTTTCATCAAAAGATCTACGGCCTCACAAGCTTTGAAGCCTATTAACTCTTTTTCACCTTCATACATCCCAAAAAATATATATTATAAAAAACCCCCCCCCCCCCCCCCCCCCCCCCCCCCCCCCCCCCCCCCCCAAAAATATATATTCAAATTAATATATAAAACCCCCCCCCCCCCCCCCCCCCCCCCCCCCCCACCTTTATTTTATACCCCCCCCCCCCCCCCCCCCCCCCCCCCCCCCCCCCCCCCCCCCCCCCCCCCCCCCCCCCCCCCCCAGTAAGCAGTGAAGTTTTCATATAGCTTCTTTAATAGATTTCTTTGAGTCTTCTTAGTAGCTGCATTCCCACTAAATCTCTTTTCTACAGCTTCTAGCAACAACTTAGCATCCTTTATAGAGTTAAACTTTAACTGATGTTCATTGGGAATGCCCATCATTAAAGTACTTCTAGCTTTCACCTCTAATCTTCTCTGAGCCTTATCTTTAGCAGATGTAATGGGCAACAATATTGTAACACCTTCCACAACTTGTGTTTTTGGCAAGGTTGCACCATTCTCTATGACTTCCCATAGTGCATAGTCTATCATCTGGATGTATTGTTCAATCCTCATCCTCCATAACTTAAACTCACCCAGTTTGAGCATGGGAACTTTGGATGCAGCCACCATGTATGCAGAATCTTGATCCATATCTTCTAGCAAAGTTTCTCAAAGCAACAAGCTCTGATACCACTTGTTGATCCCACTTCAATAGATCGAATTCCTTAAGCTTGTATAAGGATTAGTTATATTAGATAAATCTAACACAACTATAGTAGAAACTTTGAATGTATTAAAGATTATGCGGAATCTAATCTTTAATATTAAGAAGAACTATCAATGAAACAGTAATTATATGAACATATAATTCAACAAACAAAAGCTCCAATATTATAATAATACGAATACTCTCAAAGTATTAGGGTTACAAAGACCTTGAAGCTAAGAAAGATTGATTTTGGTTTTGGTACTGGTATTGGTATATCAATCTTATGCCCCAGGACCTCCTTTTATACACCAAGGAGTTCTACTCGGCTTACAATACTTTCCTAAGTATATCAAATCTTTAAAACAAATAACTTATACATATCTTTTACTAAAATATCTCATAAGCAGTACTAACTAACTCAGCAGTACTAACTTCTTCACTAGCAGCATTAAATCCTTCAGCAGCATTAACTTTGTACTAACCGTAGTAACTTTTATACTAGTAGTAGTAACTACTTAGCAGTTTTTCTTCTAAGTCTCTGAGCAGTCTTAACTTCCACTAACAGTAGTAACTTCCTCTAACAGTAGTAACTTTGTACTGGCAGTTGTAACTTCACCAGCAGTCTTAAACACTTAGAATAATTTTTATTGAAATTCTCTAGCAGCACTAACTTTGACTGAGCAGCATTAACATCAATAAGAATAGCAGTAATACTAGCAGCATTAAGAAGGCTTTTAATCCCAATAGGAAGTAAAATAGGTGTTAAACAAAATTACGAAACAAATAGATTTAGCCAACAAATAAGGTACGGTTGCTAGTAACCTTCCCCTGACCATTCCTTGAAAAAGACTCGAACATATAGACAAATGCCTCGATCATAGAAATGACAAAGATAACCTAAGTTGGCGTTCCCATAACGGTCAACTTCCCTTACATCCCGCTCTTTACATACTTTTACATAATAAGTGGTGATATCGGCCACTTTTTACAAGACTTTACATCATTGATTTTTGTAACGTATCAACGAATAATCGATCCTTCCAAGTGATTCCTTCGGTATAAACTTCTTTTGAACCGACTATTTTTCTTCCATCTTTTTTTTAAACAATACATCATAAATCTCGGTTTGGTTTCACCGTCTTCACTATCATAATTTATCCGGATAATCTTTTCCTTGTAAAACTTCTTCTTCAGACATGATTCATAATCGTAAAAGTAGCAAAACTTATGAGCTACATATTTTTCCTATTGCATTGTGCAATTTCCTGACCATTATAGAGATAGAAAAATTTCACTTTGACACAGGAAATACAAGACTTTATACGAAAGCAACTAGCAACATTGGTAAAATAGGCTTAATCTACATGGTAGGCTAAGGTGCAAAGGTGTAACGAAACATATAATATGGTGTAGAAAAAGAAAGGAATGGCTCAACAGGTTGTTCTAGGGGATTTTACTCTAAAAATGAGAGTAATCAAGGGTTACACAGGAGTTAACTAACCAGTGTGGATAGTTAATTTTACGACATGTAGGCTATTTGGTTAAATCCTAGAAATTTATCAGTTGAACATATTCTTCCATCTAAATCCATAGTGCTAATCATGGCGGTCTCGAGTAATATACCAGGCCAAGTTCTAAAGTCTACTACATCACTGGCACACTCATAATTTTATGAAATTTTAGTAGACAGTTGGAAACGGAATAGGCTTAATTCTCACAATATGTATCAAGGGTTATAGTGCGCTAGGTAATGTAACTAGTGATTTTTACAAAAGTCATGCTAATTTTTTTTAAATTTTGGCCATTTTAAGCACTTTGCATGTTATTTTATAAAAAAGAAGACAAGTACGTTCTAATTCTCCACCCCCACTTAAATTATACAACGTCCTTGTTATATAGATAAAATAAATAATAAGGAAGAATAGAATTAGAATGGAAAACTCCCTGATGTTTTGCTCGTGATAATTATCCAAGACGAGTCCTTGAGCAAAAAGTATGTTGACTAGGGCTTCAGCATGCCCGGATAAGTTCAACACATGTCTTTTTCAGTATATACCATATCATAGTTTCAACAAGGTCTTGTATAAAAGATTAGAAGACAAGTGTAAATTCTATCTCGCTATAATGGTACAAGAAAACAATTAAACACACAACTGTACAGGGATCAATACGCCGTATCCCAAACCCTAGGATACGCCGTATTGTTCCTATAGAAACTATTAAATTACTAGAAATTAAATATTAAGTTTTAAAAACTGATAACGTCCAGACAACTTTATACGCCATATCCAGAGGGGTTCGATATGCCGTATAAGGTGTCTGGAAAGACATACTCGTGCAACAAACAACTAAATTGCGACAAACAATTAAAATGATCGGGTTGTCTCCCGGGAAGCACTTTTGTTTTAGCTGGTCTTTAAGTTCGACCTTTTTCTTTTCTTCTTTCATTCATCAGGCTTTGTTTTGGGATTTTAAACTTGTAATCAATCAATGAGTCATGCTGTTGAACTTACTGCCAGTCTTGATTCTATCACACATAAATAAACCGATCATCATATACATCAAAAGGGAATCGGTAATCAAGTGTCATAATTGTAATATATAGTACAGATCAACAAAATATAGTAACATAAAGGGAAAGAGATCAAGGGTCAGGCTGAGCATTGGTATGAGGGGCTACGAAGGTACTAGCATCGCCTGTCCTCGGTCTGACACGCCTCTGGAAGGATAACTATGAGCTACCTACGAGGGTGCTGTCGAATGGCTGACAAGTCTGGTCGCTGGCATCCATAAGCTGCGTCATGCGGGTGATCAGCCAGGTGGAGACTCTAGACTGCTCGGTGGTAAAGCTCTCAACAACTCCTCGTAAGCTTACAACATTACTCCGTAAGTTGTGCACCTCCTCCTCGATCCTCTTGATCCTCTGTGACATGGTATGGGGCTGTGGAGCTGGTGGAGGTTCCTTTACTGGTGCTGGAATCTCCAGAGCAACCTTCTTGGCTGCCTGACCAGCCTTATCAGCCTCATGGGTACCAGCCACAGTAGCATGCTGCCTCCCTGGTCCTTGGGCTACCTAATCCCATGTGTCACCGTACCTCGTGTAGATGTGGAGCCTCCCTAGCTTATGTAAATCAATCAATGGGAGCTCTCAGGTGACTACCTGTAGCCCTCTCAATCCCTCGTCACTAACAAGCCCAAAATGCATAGCCAGACGTCCAATAAAGTACCCTCCTGACAGCCTGGCCCCGCTCTTCCTCCCCTCCGTATGCCTAAACAAACACTACGCTAATAGATGTGGGACGTTAGTAGTCCCACAGTCTATGCTGCAGAGGTGAAAGAGATCAACATCGGTCACCTTCTCAGGTGCCTGCCCCCTACCAGAAATACTATAAGCAATCATCGTGTGGCATAGTCTCCTCACAGGGTCTCGAATAAGAACATAAGAAGGGGCCGGGCCCAAGAAGTCTTTGTTAGAAGAGATCTCGATCCAATAATCCCTGAGATCCCTCTTGTCATGGATTAATCTATCACCGCCAGCCCAGTAGGCTCCAAACTCAACCTCAGCCATCTCTTACTCCGTGTGTAACCTCAATGCCAAGATAAACTGTCTTTATGTCATCCTCCTCCTAACACCTCCCAACTAAAAACACAGTGTATTCGCAACATCCAATCCCATCTCTGTATCGCTCATCCTACAAGTACTGAGAAACTCCAGAATAAACTCTCAGACCAAAGGTGCTCGGATCCCAAATAGTCTCCTCCAAGCATGACTCATGAACACCTGCTGCCCCTCTCTAGAATACACCATCCTCAATCTCATATCCAAATCCTGCCTCATCTCGGGGGTCAGACCCTCAAAATCTAATACACGAACCCGGTTAACCGGTCTGCTCCATATCGTCTCGAGCCTCTACTCGTAACTATGCCTAATCCCCTTAGTGTACTCCTGAATTTGGTATCTGAGCCATGGGTGTCTTTGATTAGCAGCTGGTAATGGTGCCATATCGTTTGATTAAATATGCAGGAGATATATAGAAACACTGGTGATTTTTGAAATCAAAGTGCGAGGTGATTTTTTTTTTATTGTGAGTAAAAAAGTATGTGTGAAACGATCTGACGTATTTAGCTGGGTTTTTATACCCACACTCGATATGCCGTATAGGGATTTGTCTGATACGGCGTATTAGACATTAAACTTATACAACGTATAGGTTTACCTATATACCCCGTATGGAGACCAATTTTCAAAGTTTTAACAAAGAAGAACGTACCTTGGCCTCCGTAACATTTATATGAGAACCATCCTTATAATACCGCTT
>BQNB010104421.1:0-19601 GCA_026074375.1 Tanacetum coccineum | reverse complement strand
GATTTCATGTTCATGTACTGGGACAATACAATGGATGAATGACTTCCTGAAAGACACAGATACTACTTACACCGAATCGAACGAGGCAAATAAGAGCCTCCCAAAAGGCTATATAAAGGATCCCAGAACCAAAATAAAAGATACGGATACTTCTTACACCAAATCGAACGATGCAGATAATGACTGCAACAAATACAATACACTAACAACCTAGACTATTTACGGCAAAAAACACAAATTAACAGTGAGGTTCACGGTTCACAGTTCAATGACACAACTGTTTGATGCAGCCATCCATGAAAAAACGTAATGCACCCAAACCATGCACCCCTACTTTTTGTGGAACCCCAATCCGACATCGAGAAGAAAAAAGAAAACTATCTTTTATGCTTAATGTTCAAGGGTCTTTTGCATAGTTGAAAAGTTTACAAAATTGAATTTTGAATTTCAGATTCAACATTATGTACAGTAAATACTTACATATGTCATATTTGGCTGTTTTGGCCTTTGTGGAAGATGCCAACATATTGATTATGTTATGTCATATTTTAGCATTTTTCTCCTTTCATACAGTTTTCTTATATAAATTGACCCATAACAATGCATGTTTGACGAGATTCTATAGGAAATGCTTTTATAAAGTAGTCTAACCAATGGAAACTATTTTTGGAAACTATTTATATAAGATGTGAAAGCCATCGGTTTTTGGTATATTTTTAGGTATCATTGCTAGTTTGCACCTTGCATATATATGATACCCGGCATAACACATTATAAAATTTCAAGGGTTACGTGAATAAAGGTATGGGAAAGTTTTAAACAGAAGTCACTTTTAAGTGACTATATATCTAAATAAATAATTAGACATGAGTCGCGTATTTAGTAAAGTCGTCGAATGTGTCGCACGAGCTCTCTGCGAAGGAAATCAGTGATCATCTTTGAGGTATTTTAAAAATCGAATACGGTCACTTTATTAATTCTCCCTAAAAGTATTCTATCACAACCTTGCTAATTAGATAAATATTTTTTAAAAACACAAGGTGTATCTTATTGTATTACACTAGTACTTTAATTTTTTATTTTGCAAATAAAAAAATGATGATATACTCTCATAGCGTAGGGGTTTCAGCACAAATTGCTAAAGCACATATATTAGAAATAGGCAGGCTCATAAAGGCCAGAACCCTTTATGTTCCGCATGGGAAGACTTCTCATGCCAGACACACACAACAAAGTTCGATGAATAGGCTCAAGCAATGGCTGGACTGGAATCTTATCCAGGGCCTTTAAGACAGATGAGGCTAGATGAATATATTCTAGCAGCTAGACTGAAACACGGTCGTTATAACAAACAATACGTATCACTACCTCATTCAAGTAGAGATAGTGTTGCGTATATCACACTCGTACGTGATATCGTGCATGGAATATCCTATGTATCTAGGCATAGTCAAGGATGTCACACTACGTGTCGTTCTTGTCTCCTCCCTTGGATGTCCACCACGTGGACCATCCTTGGCCATTAGATCGCATCCATGAGCGGCATAAAACCCTAAATGCATCCCTATAAATGCGGGTCTCATTTCCATGAAATGGACCATGTAGCTTTCTTGGTTGGAAGAAGTAAAAGGATCACTACTCGTAATTCAAGAATCACCACGACTTTTCTTCACCTTCTTGGGTTTTTCTCCTTTTCCATGAAATGGACCATGTAGCTTTCTTGGGTTTTAAATCCTTGCCACCTTCTTCTTCTTTTTTGTTTTTATCATTCTCGGTGTTATCTTCTTTAGTCTTCTTCTTCTTCCTCTTCTTCTTCATGGTTGCTACTTCTATCTCCTTTGACCACCCTCCTCCTTCTCACTCTCACTAATAAAAGCATAGTATAAATACCACAAACACAATCCCTAATTAATTGTAACAAGTTACAAAAATTGCAAAACCTTTATAACCCATCAACAATTATGCCTAAAACTAACACTAAGTTCCAATCAAACCTCAAAGTAACACCACACATATAGTTTTTAAAACAAATCAAAGTTGCCAAGATGCCAATGATGCATATAGTTTGTGTTTGTAATCTAAAAAAACACGACTTACTTAAACAATAAACCATAACAAATTACAAAAAACCCTCTATAACCCCTAACTATACATAACCTCTGCAAATCCAACATACAACAACTATAACTTCTACTAAAAATATAATAACAAAATTAACACAAATAGATTGAAATTCGACACACAACGATAATTAGTTAAGATTTAGAGGAGAGAAGATGACTCAGCATCAACATAAATTGAGAAGATGGGAGTGGTATGAGCAGTGACAAGGTGGTAAACTGGTGGCTATGGTGTGGTGAGGGAGGTATGGCGGTAGCATTGTATCTGATCTTGTTGAAAATCTTGAAAAAGATGAAAAGGGCCTGCCCCAAATGTGTAATGTATTAGTTCCCAGTTAGTTAAATAACAACCGAGCTTTATAACAAACAATCGGGTTTCTTGCTACATAACAGGGTTTTATGTTCATTAAATAGGTTGTGACAATTTATAGAGCACGTTTTCAATTAAAATCGGGCTTTTGATGGGGGCTCTAATTGATTTTTGTAGTAGTGCAAATCAAACGAGACAAATTGGTGCCTCCCAAAAGGCTATATAAAGGATCCAAGAACCAAAATAAAAGATACAAATACTTCTTACACCAAATCGAGTGAGGCAGATAATAACTATAACAAATTCAACACACTAAACCTGAGCCCTAAAATTATCCCCAATTGATTTTTTCCTATTTAATAATACATGTAACCATAGAATTTTCATATACGATTTTAAATCAACCATAATATAGACATCAAATATTGTTTCCTATTTATATCTCATCTAATACTTGCATCCAACCTACTTTATGGTTAGATATCTTATGCAAGTTATAGTTGAGGAAGATAACGATAATGTCCATAATAAAATTCTTAAACATGATGAACTACTAAAGTAATGACTTATGACATATTTTATGATAAATAAAATGTCTTACTATAAAGACAATCATTTTATTGCAACATTATGTGACAATATATAATACTATTATTTAATGTTTTTTTTGGTTTACATTAGTAGAGCAACTTGCATTAAAATGAGTTATGAGTATTTAAACGACCCGCAAATAACTAACATCAATTGAATAAATATATTAACTTATAATTAATGACTTTACGCCAATAAGTTAACTTATCACAAAAATGATATTGCTAAAAGAAAATTGGAATTAAAAAATGGCTAATCAGCTAAAACATTATGAGATTATTCATATATGTGGTGATTTAGATGAAATGACTATTTCAAGTTCTTAAATACAATTTTTTTTTAATTTTTTTTTAAATTTTTTTAATTTTTTTTATTTACTTATTTATTATTATTTTTTCACTCTCTCTCCTCTAACAACTTTTCCCGCCAATAACCCATTCAATTTCCGCCATTAATCCTCAAATTAAGCTCAATCGAATAATCAAAATTCAAAACAAATTAGTACACGATACTCGTAATTCTAATCCGCATCGATTGGTGTTTGAATTTTGGATTTTGGTTCATAAGTGATAATGACGATTAGCCTTCGGCGATCACGACGGCGCGTGAGAGTTCCGAGCAAGTTCGGAGATACTGTTTGTAAGCTTAATGAAAAGATTAACGATCAATCAATGGAAAATAATGAGGAATTGCAGAATAAAGCAGATAATGATGGAGTTGAGGAAATTGGGGGAAATTCTAGGGTTAGTGAAATTGAAGATGAGTTGAGTAATGATTCTAGTGGTAGGAAGATGAATGTTGATAATCAAATAAGCACTGAATCAGATGGTATTAAGTTGAATGATAATAAGCAAAGTAATGGTGATGATTATCCAAACACTGAGTCAATGAATGTAAGTCCTGCTATTCTGAATGAAAATACTAAAACCTAGATTGGTAGTGGGGACAGAGGTAACTATGCTGAGAAAGTAACTAGTATGGTTAATGAGGACAATAAGCTGAAACTAATTCCAACTGTGCTTAAAGAAAATGGTCATGAATTTGTAATTTTTGATGATGAAATTATGAATGAGGGCAGTAAGAATTGGGAACTCTCAGCTTGTTGCTATTTTCCTGGTTACAAGATGTCAATTCAAGAACTCAGATACAAATTATAGAATGTGGAGCAAATTTGGTCTTAAACATGTTCTAAACAATGGTAATGGTGTTTTTGTGTTCAAATTTGACAATAAACAAGGATTGCAAAATGTTATTGAGAGGGGGCCATGGATTGTTAATAATAAACCAATGGTAGTACAGAAATGGGACCCCTAATGTTATTCTGGATAGAAAAGAACCAAACACATTACCTTTATGGATCAAATTGGTGAGTCCACCTTTGGAAGCATGGAGTAATGTGGGGCTAAGTGCTTTAGCTAGTAGAATTGGCACACCATTGATAATGGATGCCATGACTACTAGGATGTGTAACCAAGGTGTAGGAAGTTTGGGGTATGCAAGAGTTCTGGTTGAGGCTAAAGCAGACAAAGGGCTTGAGGATCATATTGATGTATTGTACAAGAGAAAAGATAATGGTGAGCAGTTTGTGAAGAAAGTTAGAGTGGAATATGACTGGAAGCCCCCCTTATGTTCATGTTGTAAAGTATTTGGGCACTCTGAAAGTAAGTGTCCAAAATCAAACAAAACAGAGGAAAAGGGTAAAGAGAGTATGAAGGATAATGAGGGGTTTATAAGAGTTGAGAAAAGGAAAGAAAATGTTGTAGGAAAGAGGAATGTGCAGTATAACAACTTTGTAGATAAGAGATATGGTCACCAGAAGTATGAGTACAGAAAGAAGAATAAGCAAGAAGTGACCGATGTAGAGAAAAATAAAGAGAATACTGCTAATCATGGGAACATTAATACTCCAAAACAAAATGTCAGGAAAAGTTGGATTGTAGATGATAATGTGATTAAAGATGTAAGAAATACTGCAAATAAGTTCTCAGTGCTACAGGATTTAGATGAAGATATGAGTACTCTCAATATAAGCAAAAGAGAAAAGGAAGAAGTGGATAAGTATGTTATTATGGAATTGCAGCCTTCCTCTACAGCTATTAGTAAGTGGACAAAAGAAATGTTGCCATATTTTTAGGAAAAAAGGAAAGTTCAATTAGAAAATAAGGAAAATGTGGAAGTTGATGACTGTGATGATGAAACAGATATAGAATTGGATGAGAATGATGTCTATATTGATAAGAGTGGAATTGCAAATTTCATGACTATCAATGAAGTATCAGGTATGAACAATGACTCTCTATCCCAGTTATAGTGATGGATCTCAATATTGCAGCATGGAATATTAGGGTATTGGGGAAAGCCTCTAAACAAAAAGAGATTAAGAATTTAATTTGGAATGAAAGGCTGAGTATTTATGCAGTATTGGAAACTCATATGAAGGTTGATAGAATTGATAAAGTCTGTATGAAGGTATTTGGTAGTTGGTTGTGGCAAGACAATGTTACCCTGAGCAGGAAAGGTTGTAGAATTGTAGTGGGTTGGGACAACAAGTGTGTTAATTGTTCCCTTATAAATGCCACAGATCAATCAATGATGTATAAAGTGGAAGTGCTAAGTTCTCAAAAAACATTCTATTGCACTTTCATTTATGCTGCCAAGAGAGGAAAAGAAAGGAAAGATTTTTGGAAAGAGCTCAATTTGAATAAAAGAATAGGTGGGAATTCAGCTTGGGTAATAATGGGAGATATTAATGTAAGTTTGAATTTGGATGATCATTCTGAAGGTATGTCTAATCTCACTCAGGATATGATTGATTTCAATGATTGTGTGAATGCAATAGAGGTTGAGGACATTAATTGGTCTGGGTTTGATTTTACTTGGACCAAGAGTCTGCTAAATCCTAAAGCCAAAATCCTGAAGAAAATTGACAGGGTAATGTGTAACAGTGATTTTATTACTCAATATAACAATGCTAGTGCTGTTTTTCTCTCTTATGGTATCTCAGATCATAGCCCAGCTATTCTTAAGATTCCTCAAGTTATGAAAAAGAAGAACAAATCCTTTAGACTAGCTAATTATATTACAGTCAAAGTGGAGTTTAAAGACTTGATTAGAGGGAAGTGGGATATAGATGTTCAAGGCCATGCTATGTACAGATTGGTGAAAAAGTTGAAGTCTCTTAAGCCTTACTTGAATAAGCTAAACTGGAAGAATGGAAATTTGTTTGATAGAGTTGTTGTGCTGAGAAATAAGCTTCATGACATTCAAAGCAAGATTGATAATGACCCTACTAACCAAACTCTTAGAATTGAGGGTGTTGAGATCCTAAAAAGCTATAAAGAAGCTGCTGAAGATGAAAAGAAGCTTTTAAGACAAAAACCAAAAGTTACTTGGCTTCAAGAAGGAGATAAAAACTCTGAATACTTTCATAAGTCCTCAAGGGAAGGCTTAACAGAAGTAGAATTATGACAGTTTGTGCAGAGGATGGAACAAGATATGACAATTGTGATGTTGCAGAGCAATTTGTGAAGCACTTTACAGGGTTTTTTTAGGATTTCTCCTGCAGTTACAAAGTTAAAAAAGGAAGACTGTGGCCTGTTTGAGTGGAAAATTACTCAGGATGAAGGAATTTTGATGATTTGTGAGATAAGTGATGCTGAAATTAAAAAAGCTCTATTTGATATTGATGACAACAAAGCCCCAGGACCTGATGGGTTCACATCTAAATTTTTAAAAAAATCATGGGAGATTATCAAAGATGACTTTTGTACAGCTATAAAGGAAATCTTCACTTCAGGAAAGCTTTTAGGGGAAATAAATGCTACATTGATTAGCCTTGTTCCAAAATCCTTAACTCCCTTGAAAGTGTCTGACTTTAGACCTATTGCATGTTGTAATGTGATCTATAAATGCATTAGTAAGATCCTTACAAACAGAATTAAATCAGTCCTCAGTAACATAGTTGATGACAATCAAAGTGCTTTTGTCCCTGGTAGAGCTATCACTGATAATATCCTCCTAACTCAAGAATTGCTGAAAGGGTATAATTGTGCTAATGGTCCCAGAAGATGTTCATTCAAGATAGACATTCAAAAAGCTTATGACACAGTAAACTGGAGTTTTATTGAAGATATTTTAAGGAATTATGGCTTTCCTAGTAAAATGGTGAATTGGATCATGGCGTGTATTGCTACTCCAAAGTTCACTATATGTGTTAATGGTGAGAGATATGGGTATTTCAATGGTGGTAGAGGGCTGAGACAAGGGGATCCTATATCTCCTTATATTTTTACTATGGTAATGGAAATTCTTAATTTGATTATGAAGGATGAAATAAAGAAGAACAAGGAGTTTAAGTATCACTTTGGATGTAAGCAAATGAAGATCACTCACTTGTGTTTTGCAGATGATTTAATCATGCTATCCCATGGTGACAAGGTTTCAGTGACAGTCCTCAAGAAAGCTTTAGATAAGTTTAGTGCTATCTCAGGGTTATATCCAAATCTTGGAAAGTGTAGAATGTTCTGTGGAAGTTTAAATGATGATACAATTAGAGATATCAGCAACATTTTCCCATTCAAAGTAGGAAAATTGCCTGTGAGATACTTGGGAGTTCCATTGGTTACAAAGAAAATTGGTGTTTCTGACTGTAAACAGCTTGTGGATAAGGTAAATCAAAAGCTAAATGACTAGAAGAATAAGAGCTTATCTTATGCAGGCAGAGCTCAATTAATTGCTTCAGTCCTTGGCTCTATGCAAGTTTATTAAGGGCTGTTTTCCTCCTTCCTAAGACTGTTGTAAAGGATATTGAGAAATGTTTTAAGAAATTTCTATGGAATAGTGGTAAAAGTTGCAAAGGTAAAGCTAGAGTAGCATGGGTGGAGGTGTGCAAGCCTAAGGATCAAGGAGGTTTAGGTTTCAAATCGTTGGAACTATGGAACAAAACCCTGCTTGTGAAACACCTGTGGAATATAGCTTCTAGAAAGGAGTCCCTATGGGTTAAATGGATCAATGTTGTTAAACTGAAAAATAGGAGTGTTTGGGATGTAATGATTGATAATAAAGATAGCTGGGGATGGAAATGCCTTCTTAGTCTGAGAGATTGGATTGGTAATCACATCAGATATAAAAGAGGAGATGGCAAGAGTATTAATGTTTGGCATGATAAATGGAATAGTGGGGTCTCTTTGGCTAGCATGATCAGTAAAAAAGAAATTTTCTATGCTGGATTCAAGGATCAAGACACTATTCAGGATGATATGAATGATAAAGGATGGAAATGGCCTCATAATTAGTTAGTCAAATACCCATGGATTGTTAACATCAAATGCCCAAAGCTTAGCAGAATTCCTGACAAAGCAGTGTGGTTGGACAATGATGGAGTTGAAAGGAGTTTCTCTACAAATGTTGTTTGGAAGGATGTTAGAGGAAGTAATGACAAGGTGTGTTGGTCTAATATTATGTGGCACCCAAACTGTATCCCTAAGCACACATTTATTCTATGGCTTGCTGCAAAGGAAAAATTGTGCACTCAAGACAAGATGATAAAGTAGTATCCTAATAAGCTTTTTGAATGCAGTCTATGCAATAAGGAGCCTGACTCACATGATCACCTATTTTTTGAGTGTGAATATGCACAAAGGGTTTGGAAAAGGATATGTGATATTGCTCATATGAAGCTAAAAGATAATAAATGGGAGAATATTTTAGAAGAAATGAGCAAAGGAAGTAATAATAAGAGTATATGAGGAGTTATCAGGAATCTATGCCTTGCTGCTAGTGTATACTTCATTTGGCAAGAAAGGAACAAAAGGATGTTTAACAACTATAAGAGAGATGAAGATGAGCTGTTTGACACCATATGTGAGGAGTTGAGGGCTAAAATGGTCTCAATAAGTGTCAAAAACAGTATTAATGTTCTGCAAGCTAAAGCTGTGTGGAATGTGAAGTTCATTAAGAGGTAAGTTGAAGTGTAAAAGAGTATTTGCTCATAAAGGAGTGTTTGGATGCTGCAGATAATATAATAGGCTTGGTCTAATGGAATCTTGGATTAAGTTCTACTCAATGCAGTCCTTCAATTGAAGTACCTTGTACCTTGGAGTCTACTGGGTGTGACTGTACCCAATTGTGCCTCATGTCTATTGCAGATTGGCCTAGGGGGAAATCTGGAATGACATGGTTGGCAATTTAGGAGGTCTAATTCTAGTGGATGTACCATAAAGTAGGGCTTCTCTTGGTTCATAAGGGCTGGGTGGGTAGTGTGTATTATTAATACAATATCACAGGAGGATAGGATGGTTCAATTTGTAGGTGTGTGTTCCCTATATTGTGATGCCAATCCCTCTGTTTTCTCTGTTCTTTTAGTGAGGGGAATCTACTGAAGGGGCATTTGAGTTTATGGGTTGGAAATGTAACAGTCATAGGTAGAGCCCTACAAATTGTTTGAATGGGGCTCTATATTTCTTGATGATGCCCCCTCTTTTGAACCCCTTTTTACTGTGGATGTGGGTTGAGTAATTTGGTGTTAAAAGGAGGGTGGAAATGTAGTCAAGAATATAGGGTATTGGTGCTAAAAAGGTGATTGGAAATCTACTGATGCTCTTTGGATTTGGGAGGTCCATCAGTGTGTGAATCATGTACTATGTCTGAGATATGATATAGAGGCATCAGAGAAGCTCTGGTTCATTAGAGTTCCTAGTAGTATGCTGTAGTTTTGTATTATGTCATGTATTTCAGTTTGTAGCAAGGAACTTGTATGTATTTTCCTTGCTCTAGTTGTAATCATTGTGTTTATTAATATAATTCACCTTTGCAACAAAAAAAGGTTCTTAAATACATTTATATGTACCTTGAAAGTAGAATTATTTATTAATTCTTCTTAAACCACATACTCCGACTGATTTTGCTATTACTTAGTTAGTCTATTTTGATGATTCTAATGATACATGAAAAAAAACAAGAAAAAGAAAGATTTTATAACATGTAAAGCGATTTATAAGCTAATAGTCAATGATTCGATAACTTCAAATATGACAATCGTTTAATAGGATTAAAAATTAATAACCCTTAAACTAGTTACTTTGTTAGTCCCAACTAATAAACTGTAAATAAAGATATTGGTTATTTGCGTTATGTTATTAGGGTTTTTTTTAATGTTTTGGTTCATATGTAATGTTTGATACTAAATCACAGTCCATACATTATACCATGTTCATAAAGGTTCAATCGCCTTTATGTAATAATACCATTTAATTAAGTTGGTTAAAGCTTACTTAAGTGATTTTACAACTTCATTCCCCCAATATAAGACATATAGATTGGGGCAATTAATATAACGTGCTTATCATAATACACTTTTACCCCCTAATTGACCCAATATCTTATCTCAATGGTTTATTTGACTTTTATTAAACTCGGTCTTAATACATAAGATATTCTCATCAAATACACTCTATAATTATCAATATTAACAAAACAAAACAAAAAATAAAAAAAAGTTATTATTTTCAATGTCATTCATGAAAACGCACACATCTTTATAAGAGAGTTTTTACTTGTTAAAATAATTGAACAAAAAAACTAATGAAAAAAAAATCTCAAAGAATGTCACTAGTTTCAAAAGTATACTGTAATATTTTTTCAGTTTCACAATGTTATATTTTTAGCATATTCATTAATTATGAATAGAACAATAATTGCAATGTAAATTTATGAAGGTATTAAACTAATGAACAACATACGAATAATATGAGAATGAATAATTTTAATTTCAAACATTTGAATTTGAACTAATTAATTAAGTTTTAAAATTTAGCATAACAAATTAGGTTTTCAAATAAAAATTATGAAACCAAACTCTCAATTTACAATAAAATTATTTTGGTTTCAACATAGAATTCATTCTCACTAATGATTCATAACCTTCTAAATAGCAAATCCTTGGAATCCTTGTTATTCACTTAACACATGCTTTTAACATTTGTGAAAAATCTCTTCAAAGAACTTTTGAACATAAAACATTTTCTAAGACATTGTTTCATTATAGAAATATTTTAAGATCATTAGATGTGTCTTTACTTAATTAGTCTACACATATAGAAAAACTTTGATTATCTTACTAAATTTTCTTGTTATTAAATAATTAAATAAGCCGGTTATCTTAATGTAATCTATACAAAATAAAGATCTCATCTTTATGGACAGTGGTAATTATAATTGCTTATTTCATATTTTTTCCTTTTACTTATTAGTATAATCGATGTAAAAAAACAAACTTAATAAGGAAAAACATCATAAAAAAATATATAAAAGATTACCTTATCAATTTAATTTCAAGATCACTATATAAATCTTACAAGCCATTAAAAATGTAATCATATGATAAACATTATTATAAAAAGTGTACTTTCATGTGTTATTACCGAGTTTATAAAATTAAACTTTATCATATAAACATGCAATCCTATCTTTCTGTAATCCTCATTAATCCTCATTGATGTGTCATTTTATCAACTATAAAAGGTATGAGATGATCGTATCATAATGCATGTTGAAATTCTTTATGACCATAGTAAACATTAGTTTACCCTTTTAAACATGTTTTAAATATTTAGTGGTTACAAGAACTTATAAATAGTTATCTAAGCAAATGACTTGTACTTGTGTATATAAGGGACTATTAAAAATGAGAACTATATCAAATTATTAAATAAAAAGTATAACTAACCATAAGGCTAATGTTAGTTATTGGAATCTAACCACACCATAAATATTTGCTAACTAATTATTTAATTTTGCCAAAATAACGTTTGGCGGTCAAAATTATGATTATCCGTTAGGCTAATCCACAATCCCAAGCACACCAACACGTAACACATAATTGTTTTGATTAAGTGCTTTTCTTTGGGCCAACACTAACTTTGACAATTAGGTAGTCATAAGTATGACCGTTCATTCACTTAACTGTTTTAACCGCTAGCCTTCCTTTAGGAATGACAACTAGTTTTTGTTGGATTATGTCCACGTAAAAATAATATATGTCCGGGAATTTATTTAAGCCTACGGGGACGCACGCGTTAATACATAAAACAATTAATAATAAATATATTAAATGTAATATATTTAAGTGATTAAGCTTAACGAGCGTTAAATGTTAATAAATATTTAATGGGAGTTATATTAGTCGTTAATAGTTAAAAGAAGGACTAATATGTAATTATGGAGAAAAAGAAAGTATGGGAATTATTTCTTTTTTCCTTAGCCAATTATTTCCTAATCTCAAGAGGAGGTGAAATAACCTAACTTGCACGCCAAGTCTAGGAGGCTATAAATAGAGGCTTAGGGTGTTTAGTTTTCTCATAACTTGAAAAACTAAATCCCTAAATTCTCTTCTTCTCCCTCCCTTGTGCCGTACGATCGAACCAAACACCCCTAGGGTTTTGGTTATTGCGATCGAACCCAAACAACCCTTAAAGGGTTTTTTGTGTTGATTGATTCAAGAGTCGAAGTCGTTTGGTGGTTTTATCACTACTAGTACTAGCATACTTAATTGTTTGCTAAGAACGTATTATGTGTGTTAAAGTAGAGAGATCTTACTTTAGATCTTGGGTGGTTTTTGCATGGTATTTATATTATACACACACGTATATTCAAAATGGTGTAACGTTTATTGCTAAAAGGTACACATCTCTAATCTTGTTAATTATGAGTTCTATACGTGTTTACTTTCCGCTGCGTACTCGTGTTTAATGGTTAAAAGTTGTAAAAACCCAACAGTGGTATCAGAGCCATCATTTAGAATTTATAGTTACAAGTAATAAAATTTGACAATAATTAGGGTTCTTGATTAATTTTTTAAGCCCTTTTGGCGTGTGGAAACTAGAAGGGGGGGAGGGTTGAATAGTTTGCACGTTTGTTTTACGTTTCAAAATATTACTTTTAAAAATCTATAGATCCGAGTTATATGTTCAATCAAATCACAATATGAACAAGCAATAACTATCTAAACTGAAACACGATAACAACAATAATAATGTAAAGAGATAAGGAAAGAAACAACTAAACCAAGACACCAAGATTTTATAGTGGTTCGGCTACGAAGCACCTCTTCGCCCTACTTCACTCCCCGAGTATCCGACTCGAGATTTTACTATGTCAACAAGCTCCCTTTAGGCGGAGAAAACCGTTTACACATCGCTTACATTATTTTCCGACACTAAGCTAAATGTCGAGTCCTAACCTTAGCTAGAACCAATCTACCACTTCACAAGATATACACACTCACAAGATCTACACTATCGGATCTACATAATATCCAAATCACACAAATACATAAGATAAATACAATAGAGTTTTGGTACTTAGAACAAAGGATGATATATCACTAATTAATACTTCGTTTCTTGACGAATACGAGTATTCTTCTTTTGCACTTAAATGAGAGGGAAGAGATGAGAAGAATAGATTAGATCACTTGAAACAAGATCTAAGTATGTTAGTGATCAAGAGTTTTAGTGAGAGAAAGAAGGTTTAGAAAGAGAAAGAAAAGACTAAAAAATTTCGTGCATAGAGGACTAATTTTCTATTGGGAATGGAGCTGTATTTATAGGCAGGGAATCCCAACGGCTTTCTGGGGGCGATCCCGGTGGTTGCTTATATATAAGGGGGCCGCGAGGCCTATAAGGGGGTCACCGCCTAGACTCCGCTTCCTTTCTTGTCTTTTTATGGGGAAGGTTGTATCTGGTGTAGAAGCTTCTGTTTTGGGGGGAGAATTTGAATTTTAAATTTTAAGTTTTTAACAAAACCTTTTATTTTAATTAGAGAATATTTACTAAATATATTTTTAAGAAAATACTTTTGTAGAATTAAAAGTGAGGATTAAGAGAAAAATATTTTCTTGATCATTAATCATGCTTAATTATTTTGTTTGTCCATACCTTAAGTGATCACTAATCTTAGAAATGAAATTTTACATTTAATAATTTGTAAACGTTTATTTTTATTGTAAACGTTTTTACATTTTGTTATTATCAAAACGTTGAGAGGTCAAAAAATATAAATAACGTTTATAGGCATTATTTGTATTAACACTTTTCCGCAATACTCCTCGTCTATGTCAAGTCATCATCCTTGATTACCTGAGATAAAATATGCTAAAAAGTCAATGAAAACCATTTCTCCCCCTTTTTGTCGAATTCAAAAAGATGATCATCGAGTTGTTGAAGGAAGAAAGAAAATCGACGATATCAAGACTCATCCCTTGATGAGTCTCCCCCTTGTTTTAGGCACAAGGGATCGATCTTATGCAAAATTGTTATGGCTACAAAACAAAGTTAAGGTACAAATGCAAGACAAATATCATTCAAGTTAACACATTATTATTTTAAATCAAAAGAAAGTTTCATTCCACCAACAAAAACTCATACATTAGCACAATCATAATTAATACATTCAAGCAATATAAAACTAGAACAAATACAGCGATAAAGAAAACAATACTATCTATAAGTCTTAAATGATTCATGATTCATAGAGAATGACTTTTTAAGCAAAAGGTTTGGGGTTTCACGTTTATGAAAACATTTAGATATTTTTAAGGTGGAGGTGGAAAGTGTGAAGTGATTGCGGTAGTAAGAAGATATTCAAGATGAGCGAACGTGATATTCATCTCATCTCTTAAGGTGAAGAAAAGGTTTTGGTTATGAGAATAACAAATGCAAGTTGACCCATGATAGTCATGAAAGTGTAGAAAAGTAGGATGACCCCATGATAGGTGGTTGAGGTTTTGGTTAAGATGGGTGTGATGGAGTGTCAGAATGTGATCAAGAGGAGTAATTAGGGACAAAGAAATGTGATATCCAAGGGGGACAAAAAGGATGACTTTGAAGTGTTGAAGGATTTAGAGGTCTAGATGACATCTAAAATGATGTCCAGCAAGGGGTTCAAGTGATGAAGAGAAGTTGGTTCATGTGAAGATGGTGGTGAAATTTAAAGTTTTGAGTGAAAGGAAGAAGATGTGTTTTCTTTACTTGATGATGTTTGATTAGTGGATTTGGTTTTTGATGGTGCATTTGGAGGAGTTAGAGATGAGGAGGTTGTTGTAGGAAAAGGTGTGGTGGTGATATCTTCATCACTAGATATGTTGACTAAATACATAGTCTCAGCGGAAGGATTATGGTGAGTTTGATTTTCTTGGAAGGATTAGATAAGGAAGCATTGGTGGAATTCATGGTAAAATGAGGTGATGAAGATGATGATAGAATAGAGTTCATGATTTAAGGTGGAAGAAATGGATTAAAGAAGTAAGGCATGGGGTTTGAAGATTTAGATTCCAAAAGGTGTTTGTCAAAATGCAAAAATTATAGCTGTGGCCAAATTGTATAAGTTGTCAACAGCACGATAAATTCAAGAAAGGTCCACAATAGAAGAATACCATGACCCTGATGGCGTCCTTAATTACAGACTTCCATAAAATATTAGAGGTCGCCCAGTATTTATAGTGGGCCCTTTTACTAGAGATAGAAAACTTTTTCCAGAATTTCTGATAATTTTTTTTCTAAATTTCCCTTTGATCAAATCTATTTCTCAATGAATCAACCTAATACTCATTATCTAACCACTACAATATCAATTATCTTGAGTTCTATGAGGGAAGCATATGTAGGCAAATTTGATCAAAAGATAAGCATGCATAATATCATATATATAGCAAAAGTCTATCAAGGTGCATGCAAGCATTGGTTTAGGATGATAAAATCGAAAGATCATCCATGGCAAGCTAAGTTGCCCATACTAAGTACTAAGTTACTAATAAGTAGCATAAGTTTAAACACCTAATCATAATAGATTAGTAAATAATATAGATAATAATGTCATAAAGCAATTTCCCTCATTGCTCACTTCTTCATGTTTCTCCACAACTTTCTAAGACTTTTTCCGATTGACCTTACTCTACCACGATGCTCATCTCGTAATTGTACTTGACGGTTGATGATTTTGGTTTGGCGGGTGTAAAATGGTTCAAGGTGAGGGTCAATGTTAGGTGGGTTTTGAAAGACTTGAGGAACTTGATTGGTTAAAGAGTTGACATAACGAATAGGGGAAGGAGTGCTTGCACGCGAGGTCCCTTCGTCATTCCCATCGTCATCATCATCGTTGAGATGAGATGAGGATGGTTGATCGAAACAGGCGCAGAATAAAAGATGGAATGACGACATCTTCACGTGCCATGAACTCATCTGGGTTTTTGCCTCTAGATGAGGCGCAGAGGAGTCATGACACGACCTGTTAAACAAGACATAAAGACTCATATTCTAATTCAGGATTTCCCTAACGATGGAATTTAATTAAATGGGTTAATAACATATCATTAGGTAGAATTTAACCTCCTTTGTTATTATAACCACATTTATTCGTTTGCCATAAATGGCCTGGTTGAATCTTCAGTGTACGGCACAATAAAGCATAAAACAAAGACACGCGGGAACATGATCCCGATTACCCCCGTAGACAAAAGACATTTCCCTGGATAATTTCTTCTAAAGGCTTCAGGGTTGGCTCGATTATATGAGTTAGAACTTGATATTCAAGAACATCAATTTCTTCCTCATGACGGATGCGACGGACTTGACCATCTCGATCAATTCGAATAGACGAAATGATGTCCTCAATGAAAGGAAGGTTGGTTTGATATGGACCATCCGAAGGGATACCATATGCCAACTCATCAAGTCTCTATCTATCGATAAAGACACACAAACACCTTTACAAGGTATATCAAGAATTTGAGCAAATTATTTAAGAGAGTAAGAGAAGAATTGATTTTGAATAACAAATTCAACAAACATTTAACCTTTGCCAGAATAACTGACTCGATATTGACTATAAAACTTAAGAATGAAGCGAGGACAAATTTGTTCATTTATTTCAAGGAGACACCTGAACTCGACAAAATAGAACAAAGATCGAACATAGTTTAGATCCGTAAAGTTGTCAAAAACCACCCGACCCTCATGAATGTAACGACTTTCAAGGTCTCTTAGTTTATCCTTTTATAGGTGTAACGAAATTCTGTGAAAATCATTGGTATGTAGGCTCTTGTATTTTTATGATCTTCGGATGACTTACGAGGCATGATTTCCTAAAACAAAAAGTGAAATCACATTTTATTATCGTTTTACTTGTAGTTGGTTATGCACATTGCTTATAGTGTGTGTCTAGATGTAACAAATGTGGAGTAACGATTAACTCGACCTAAATATAAAATCCTAAGAGTTAACCCAAAAGCTCCTTAATTTGATTTTGCTCATCCAAACAAGTCGAAAAATACATATGAATTATAGGTATCCCGAAATTGGTTATGAGATCAATTATGCATTTGTTATAAAAATGTTTTTGGGTTGGCATAACAATGCATAACAACAATTGTTATATATGTTCCTAATGTAGTGATTTGAAAATAAAAATTAGGGTTTGGTTCGAAATCAATTTTTCAACAAATTTCACTAATGGTATGGCAAATCCTATATCTACGGGAAGCATATTAGTTATACATTGTATCCTAGTACTCTAATTGTACAAAATTGAAAGAAAAATGAAAAATCCCCAATTTCAATTTTTGGTGTTTCATCATGAACCCTAGACTTAAATTGAAAGAAAATAGATGAAATGACTTACAATTGATGACTTTGGAGATATTAGGATTGATTATTAGAGTTTGATTTAATCTTTAATGATTTTTAGAATGGTTGATTTTGAGTTTTGGTAGGTTTTGAGTCGTGTTCGTCAATGGCAGCAGGTAAGGGGGTGTTTGTTTTTCTGTTTTGAAATTTTTTTTTAAGTGTCCCATTTTGTGACTTACTGTTTGGACTCGATTTTTGACAAAAAATTTAATGAAAGAGTGACGTTTTAATTTGCATTTTGCGAATTAAAAATGCTTAAAGTACTTAGGATAAAGTAATTAAGTTGTCACGACACGGAGTGGAACACAAACTAGAATCAAGACAGAAGAAAAGAGGAATGATTTATGGAATGTGTTCCATCATTCCTAAACTAAGACGTAGATAGTTACACGATTTACGTTTAAGGGGTTTAGTAAGAATGTCAGCGATATTGTCGACAGACGACACTTTTTCGATAGAGATATGTCCTTTCTAGACATTATCACAAAGAAAGTGGTGACAAATTTTGATGTGCTTAGTTCGAGAGTGTTTCACCGGGGTTTTGCTAAGGTCAATCACACCTTTATTGTCACACATGATCGGGACGCCATCGAGTCGAATGTCATAGTCGATAAGAGCTTGTTTCATCCATAATACTTGTTGACATGCCTTTCTGGCGCTTATGTATTCGGGTTTGGTAATGGATATAGCAAGAGAGGTTTGTTTCTTCGAGAACCAAGATGTTAAACAACATTACACGAACGTACAAATACCACTAGTGCTCTTTCTGTCCACATAATCTCCCGCATGATCAGAGTCGACATATACTACGGTTTCTATGCCGATCCCCTTATGATACCATAATCCTAAGTGCGTAGTGCCTTTAATGTATCGGAAGACACACTTAACCGCTTCAAGATGAGAGGTTTTGGGATCCTCTTGGAAGCGTGCACAAAGGCAGACACTAAACATGATATTGGGCCTATTTACCGTTAGGTAGAGTAAACTACCTATAATGCCTCGATACTTGGTACTATTTACCGACTCACACTCTTAGTCTTTTGAGAGTTTGGTATCCGAGGACATGGGGGTTTTCATTGGTTTAGAATCTTCTAATCTAAATTTCTTAAGCATTTCTTTAATATATTTAGATTGATTAAAGAAAATACCATCTTCCATTTGTTTTATTTGTAATCCAAGAAAGAAGTTAAGTTCACCCATCATGCTCATCTCGAACCCGTTATGCATGATTTTGGCAAATTCATCAAGCATGTCTTGACAAGTCGAACCGAATATAATGTCGTCGATATATTTATGGACGATAATGAGATTTGAACTTTTCTTCTTAGTAAAAAGTGTGTTATCTACCATTCCCATTTTGTACTCATGTTTGATAAGAAAAACTTTTAATCTATCATACCAAGCTTTGGGTCCTTGTTTAACATCATATAAAGCTTTCTTTAGTTTATAAACATCATCCAGTTTTTTGAAGTCAATGAATTCTGGAGGTTGTGCCACGTATACCTCCTGATTGATAAAACTATTCAGGAATGCACTTTTTACATCCATTTAGAATAGATTACAATCTAAATAACAAGCATAAGCTAATAGTATTCTAATAGACTCTAATCTAGCAACTGGGGAATAAGTTTCATCATAATCGATGCCCTCTTGTTGATTATAGCCTTGCGCGACTAACCTAGTCTTATTTCGAGAAACAACACCGTTCTCATCTAATTTATTTCTAAATACCCACTTAGTTCCTATGATTGTCATATTCTTAGGTTATGGTACTAACTCTCAAACATCGTTTCCAATGAATTGATTTAATTCTTCTTGCACAATGATTATCCAACTTTCATCCGTTAAGGCTTCATTCACATTCTTAGGTTCTATAGTTGATATAAAACAAAAGAAGTTACT
>BQNB010104420.1:3206-14147 GCA_026074375.1 Tanacetum coccineum | reverse complement strand
CTTTTTGCCAAACTTAAGGAAAATACTTAGTAGTTTATATGTGAGTATGTAGTTTAGTTTATTTATCAAGTTTAAGTATAAAAATCATTTATTAATTATAAAATAATATGATTTTGTCCTTTTGTCGGGTTTTAAGAAAATAAGTTTTTACATAAATATTTTTAAGTGTAAAGTTTTTATAAAATTTCGGCATGACCCGCTTGTTTGTATTCATTCTACAAAGTCATAGACTTTACCCAAAAACACTTTTCCAAATATATTTCACATTTCCTGACAATAACTAATCACAACGTTCACTTATGTTTTATCCAAAAACTTGTTCCAATGACTAATAATAAGTTGCAACATTTAAGATAATAATACGTTACGTTTGGAAATAAGTTATAATATATGTAAGTTAATAAGTCAAGTTTATAAGTTCAAAATAAGCTATAAGCTCTTATCCAAAATAAGCCAAAAGCTAAATGGACCCTTATTGGGGGCCCAATAAGCCCAAACGAAGGTTACGAAATACAATAAGCCCAAAAACAAATCAATAAGCACTTAGCTCGTTGAATAAGCTATAAAATAAGCCACCAATAAGCCAAGTCGTGGGCTTATATGCCGCAGCTTGGGCTTGGGTGTTGGGCTGAGGCCCACTAAACCAAATAAGCATATGTGGGTTTATTTATTAAGCCCGATAAGCTCAAATCCTTTTTAGTACTTAAATAAGCCACACAGATAATCAAGAAAAATAAGACGAAACTAGAATAAGCTAAAGGTTTAATCCTTTTTGGTTTTCTTTTTGGACCGAGACTCGAATAAGCCCAAATAAGCTCACACGAGCTTATTTATAAGCCAAATAAGCAAATATGCTATTTAGTATATTATCTCTTTATAAAAATACAACCACAACAATACAACTATACTTTTCCTTGATTTCTTTTTATAAATTTTGAAACATATATGATCCCTTTTAGGGTTTCCGTAACTTTTAATCTTTGATTTTTCAAAAATAAATTATACAACTAACATCTACACATGATAAGATCAATAGAAGTACAAGAAAGATAAAAAAGATTAACTTACAAAAGAGGTGGTTTAGAAGGTGATTAGAGACTAACGAACAACCCAAATGTTGTTTAAATACCCAAACTAACTACTAGAATCAAACCTAAATAACCCTTAGCTTCCAAAATCTTGATCAAAAATAAAATATGTGTGTTTGTGTGTGTGCTTTGGTTCGGACGAGCACACGAGAGGGAAGGGGAGAGGTATTTTGTGTTTGTGTGTTTTTCTATAGTAAGAAAATGTGTGTGTGAGAATGAAATGCACCTAGTCCTTATACATTAACCAAGAATAGGATCCTATGTGCATAAAAATATCAAGGAGACATGCGAGCAAGGTTTTAGGAGGTGTGTTGGTGGTGTGGGTTGGCGGACTACAAGAAGGACAAGGGGGGGTGTTTTTGAATTTTTACCATGGGAAGATTCTAGTATTTACCTTGGCTACTTTTTACACAAGGCTAGGTTAAACGACATATTTACGAAATAACGAAACGTTATATATTTTTCTTTAACACGAAACGTAGAAATACTTCAAAGGTGCTTATGAAAAATAAAAACACGAATGACTATGAAGTCTAAGCTAATTAATAGATTGCAACGCGTCCAAACGACGTTTCTCAGTTACACATGGGAGAACTTCTCGGTTAAATGTAAAATCAACACGGAATTAATAAAAGTCAAACTAAAGTACATATATATATATATATATATATATATATATATATATATATATATAAAGTCAACGATGATAAATCGGGAATTTTTACGAGGTGTGACACCTATCAGAAAGTAAAACGCAAACAGGCCAAATAATAAAAGACGCAAAAGGCACAAGGCAAGAAAAGCACACGCAAGTAAAGCCGACAAGCACACCGAAACCAACTAAAAAAGGGAAGCAAAGGAAGAAAAACAAACGGAAAAACCACAACACAACATGGCAAGGAAAAAAAACGACAGGGCACACAAGAACACAAGAAGAAAAAAAACAACTCTATGGCTATCACCTAACCCTCTATTTTAATTCTAGCCCTCCAATCGTTCCTATCAGAGGTCATGTCCCCGGACAAGAGTAGCTCCTTCATGTCAAGCTTCACTCTATCCTACTACCTAAGTTTTGGTCTACCCCTCCTCCTCAAGCCATCGACAACCAAAGCTTTTACTCTCCTAACTGGTGTTGACTATGGTCTTCTTCTGACATGCCTAAACTACCTCAACCGTCCTTCCCTCATCTTGTTAAAGATAGTCTCCACTTCAAGCTCCGCTCTAAACACTCCATTAGGGATCATGTCAATCATTGTTTTATCATAAGTCCACCTTAGCATTCTCAACTCCGCAACTTCCATCCTAGTAGCCAAAGCTTTCGTGATAGGCCAGCACTATGACCCATACAACACAGAAGGTCTAATTGCCACTCTATAGAATTTCCCTTTCAGCTTGAGAGGGACATATCTATCACAAATGACTTATGTGGCCGCCCTCCACTTCAACCATGTTGCTTTAATGCGGTGAGCTATATCTTCATCAATCCTCTTGGATTTGTGCATCATCTATCCGAGATATCTAAAAGACTCCTTAGGTTGTAAGATCTTGTCTCCGATATATATTTCCACTTCTTCATTGTGGGCGATCTCAACGTTACCGAAGTCACATCTTAGATATTTTGTCTTCTCTCGGCTGACCCTTAGGCCGTTATCTTCTAGTGCTTCCTTTTAGTTCTTAAGTCTGTTGTTTAAACCTTCTACTAATTCCGAAACAAGCACAATATCGTCAACGAAAATCAAGTACCATGGGATATCCTCCTGAATCCCTTTCGATAGGTCATCCAAGATCAAAGCAAATAGGTATGGGCTAATTGCCGATCCCTGGTGTAGCCTTACTTCCACTAGGAAAAACTCCGTGTTTCCAATTGAGGTTCATACCCGGGTCTTCACACCATCGTACATATCCATAATAACCTTAATGTATCTTCTTGATGCTTCTTTGTACATTAGGGTCCTTGGTATGTGCTAATTTACACATACCTTTTATACATTATTTTATGCCAAAAAGGCTACAAAAGGACAAAAATGTATTGTATATTGTGTGTTTTGTGTTATTCATATGCAGGGAACGGATATTGGACGAAAAGACCAAAAACAAGCCCAAAGAGGACAAAACCGGACACGAGAATGAAAGAACGTGAAAAGCCAAGGCCAAGGTGTGCATTTATCAAGAAAAACCCAAGACGAGCCCGTAAACTCCAAAAATCCCAAAACCCGACAAAAGAACTAACGGTCGTTAAATCCTACACAAACAAAACCAAACTAACGGGTGTTAATTTAAATAATAACACTTGTTAAGTGTTATTTTAACACTTATTTAAACTTAACCAAACCTTATAATCCTTTTCACCCATTAACACCCGTTAAACCCTTATAATTTTTCCCTGGCCCAAAACAATAACCAAAAGCCCAAATCTATGACCCGTTTACAATTTTAACCCAAGTCAAACCCTTTTATAACACGGGTCAAACAACGTATAAAAGAAAAAAAGGCGCGAAATGTTTTCACTGTTCACCCATCTTTCCCCAAAATTACCCTGCACCAATTAACCCTCTTTTAATGAAAAGTAACTCTTCTAGAAGGAATTCAATGACACCTCTGACACTTCAGGTGTCCACGCTGGCAATCCCTAGCGTTTTGATTGGCTGAGAAACGTGGCACTCAATCCAACGATCAAGATTTGATGAGTTGAGGCAGTTATTGATGGATGGTTGTGATTAGAAGATGGGAGGAGCGTATGGGAGGCCTAGAAGGTTAATCATATCACTATAAATAAATGAGAAGCTCACACAGCAAGGGGGCATCATCTAGGAGTAGTGTAGTAATTTTAGCTGTAGCTTTAGCTTATTGTCATTAAGTCATTTTCAACTTATTGTAATGTTTTCTTAGTGTAATTTCATTTAAAAGCTTTGTAACTTTGCTCATTATCAATAAAAACTTAGTCTCATTTTCCTTATGCTTTAATTATGTTTTTACTTAAATGCACTATGGTTTGATAAAAGCTCTTTTTATTCATATAAGCTCAATAAGCTGTCATTTATACTCATAAGCTAGTTATATTCTTAGTTAAGCCCTTAAAAGCTTAACTGAGCTTAATAACTCTAAAATCCACTCCAAAATTACCACAACTTAAAATGGAAGAGAAACCAGATCTGGATGGGCTTCCAAGACTACACCAGCTTATCCTAGGATAAGATGGAGCTTGTTGATTAGCTCATAAGAGCATTTAATAGCCTTGTTTGGTGCAGAGGCTTTTGTAAGTCATAACTTTCTTCCTTTAAGTTTACTTTTGCAACTTAGCTTTATTATGCTTATTATTAGCTTATAGCTGTTTAGATTAGTTTTATATTGCTTATTATTGTAGTTAGATGCTTATCGTGTTTGTTTGTTAGCTTAAATCTTAATTTTCATATATTTGTTATAAAACAGTTGAAAAATCCATAAAAATTAGCATAAGCTTATAGCTTATAGTTTTTACTTATTTGATTGCTGAATATTGTTCATTAGGTCTGTTATAAGCTGATCTGGTATCTTAGATCTGAACTTTAATTCTAAGTTTTCTAAGCAAAATATGGAATTATTCATTTTAAAGGGGTGTTTGGTTCAGACAGCACTAACTTGAGTAAGTGCTGTCATAAACCATTTGGTTCTTTAAAGAGATTTGGCATTTCATATTTAGGTTTATAAGGCTTGGATTTAAGGTTTTTGATAGGTTAATTTAGCTTATTAATAACTTGAGTATTGAATGTTTGATTCTGAGGTCATAGCTCAGATCCATAAGCTTTTTGAGCTTTGATTGTTTCTAGTTGCTTTTGTTAGTGAATTTGTTTTAGTTTTGGTAGTTTAAATATGTAGAAACAAGTCACTTAAGCCTGCATCATTTGGTTTTAGGTTTTGGCTTAATAAGTGTCAGCTGCATCAGTAGTAAAAAAAATAGTTTTTAGTCATTTTAAGCTGAAAAATAAGCTAGTTAGGGTTAGAGTTAGGATTTTAAATTTAGTGCACAAATAGCTTATAGGGTAAATTAGATAGTTTAGGGCTTATTTTAGATTAAGTAGCTTATTTACCAATCTGTTTTTAAGTCTGAATTTAGTATTGTGTCTTTTCATATAAAAACCAAAATAGGCAAAACAACATAAGTAGCTTTTTCCATTAGCTTTTTCTTTGCTTATTTGACTTTCAAATTCCCTTTTGATTGCTGTTTTAAATAGTATTAAGCATGAGCTTTAAAATGGTATAAGTGATTAAGCCATAAGGATCTTTCTTGTAGCTTAAAATTAAGCTCAAAGATACCCTTTTGTTTGTTTTGTTAACGAAAAGTGCTTGAGTTCTTAATTGAGCTTATGGCTATTTGTTTTGATGAAATGATGTTCATTTGTGCTTATTAGATTAGGTTTGAGTATTATTAGCTTATTCAGTTTAGTCCTTAGCTTATTTTTATCTTATTAGTTTCTTTGAGTTTTGTGAAAAAGCAAAATTGAGTTAAGTGTTTTCTGTCATAGTTTTAAGCTCGATTTCTAGCTTATTTAGTGATTTTCAGAAAAAGTAGCTTTTGTTAAACTTGCTTATTTTTAGCTATTTTACAACTTTGCTTTTGGAAGTTTTTGCAAAATAAAAAAAAGGAAAAAAGGGGCTAAGGAAGTCAGGGTGATATTAAAAAAAATTAAAAATAAAATATTTTCTAAAAAGAAAAGGTCATGGGGTTCGAACCCATGACCTCTCCCTTAGCACATAACACCACACACACTAAACCATCTGCCTTTGGGTCTTTTTCAAACACATCTCACACTATTTAATTAATATAGTTTCTTTAGTAATTAGCTTATTCGAGCTTTATGGCTTATTTTCTGCTTATTCGATCAGCTATTTTTCCTGTTTTCATTTTTCTTAAGTTTAGAACTGTTCAAAGTATTTTCTATAAACTTTTCAGATTTTTATTTTTTAGTTTACTATTTTTATGTATTATTTAGATTAAAGTCGTTTTTAATTCATAAAAAAAAATATAATTCTTTTTCTGAAAATTATTTTTAGTCATTTAGGATTTATTAAAATTAAATTTGCGTTCGTAGGGCTTAAATTAGATGTAGATGCTTAAATGTCGCGTTTTATTAATTCCCGTTTACATTTTTATGTTCTCGTGTTTTAATTTTTAATTGTTTTATATGTTTACGTGATTTACATGTTTTATTCGTTTTTATTAGTAGTTATAGAAACCCATATCAAAATATTTGAAACCATTCAAATCACGCGATCACTAACTTAACCGATTTTCAATTCACGCTTCGCCGAGGAAACGACCCAGGAGGTTTTTGAGACAACTTTGGTTAAAAGTTTATTTCTTAAATCCGACGGAAAATACTATACTATACTATAATTGTTACATCCTTATAAACTTATATTATATATAGTGTGTTTGGACGTGATCAAATTTTTGGCGCCGCTGCCGGGGAAGAGTGTACGATTATCGTGTTTCGATCGAAGATTAGTGTTTTGAAGACCCTTCCTCGTGAAGTTATCGTTTTCAATTGTGAATATTTTCTTTATAAAACTATAAAAATACAAAAATATTTTACACTTCTATTTTTCTTTAATATTAAAAATAACCGTTTGTTAATTGTTGTTTCGGCTCACCTCTAGGTTACGAACTATAAGGGAAGTTTAAGGCGGGTTTGATCCTAAGAACATCACCCAAAAGGAGAAGGGTTATTCTAAATAGCGCCTCGCGCTTACCAGCTCCTCCGCTTTCTTGTACGTATTTTTAGAGAGCTACCGTGCACGTTTAACTTTCGGTTACCAAAAAGATTTTTCTTTCTTATTTTTATTATTATTTTTCCTTATGTGTTATTTGAAAAATCTAAAAATATTCCTCTCTATCCTCTTATCCGTTTAATTCTTATTTTCTCAACCCTCTAATTTCGTTTAATTCTTTATTATGTCGTCATTCGAACAAAGCGAGTGTATGGGGTGTGGACAACCGTGTGTTGGCTTCTATTGTTATCTTTGTACGTGCCAGCAGTGTGGTTTCAGTCTTAATGATGGAACTTGTATGAACTGCACTTATGGAGATGGAAAGCCAGTCACTTGTTGCGAGTGTGAAAGCCCGTTAAATGGTGGATGTTGTTTGATTTGCACTTCGAGAGCTAGAAATTCATCCGCTTTTGATCCAAATCTGAATTCGTACAATGATTCTCCAAACTTTTCCGACTACATTCCATAACCCCAGTACGAGACATACTTGTGCGAGTTATGTGGAAACAATTCTCCATTATGGCTATGATTTTCCACCACGATTCCCGCTTATCTATGAGCAGGAATCATGTTACAATCAAAACTATAATGATAATTATTATTCACATAATTCACGAAGTTTTCTTTGTTGTGATAATTGCGGGGGTCCTCACGAGACTTTCCGGTGTCAACCGATGAACCAAAATTTTTTATTACGTAATCTTTCGATTTGACAAAAATCACCCCCGCATATTTACAAAAAAAAAAAAACTATAAAAAAAAAAAAAAAAGAAAAAACCATGCATCAACCTCCTCAAGAAACGAGTGTGGAAATTCTGCAAGCCAAAGAAGACCTAATGAAATCGATACAAACCTTTTTAAAGAAGTTTAATCATATATCTTTTGGAGAAACACCAAAGATTTTATTACTAGCTTGGGAGAAATTTTCTAAAATTCAGCATGCTAAACCAGAGGATATACAAGAATTGCTTCATTAACTTCTTAAAGATTTGCAAATTATAAGTGAGGAGCTATCAGAATATATTAATTGTCCAAGTTGGAATCGTCCTACCTTTTATGACAATGATGATAAGGAGTATTCTATTCAATTTAATGAATATTTAGAGAATTCGTCTAAAGCAATCACACATGATTTACCAACTGAAGAACCTGAGTACTCTCTAAGTATGGGGGACGAGCATTTTAGCACTATTCCAGAAATAGAATCAGACGAAGTAATAAAGTCTAGTGTCAAGAACCTCATCCCAATCCTAAGAGAGTCTGAGGGTATTTCTGACGTTACATGTGATGTGCCTTTTTGTGATAAATTTCCTATTGATGTTTTTAATGATCACTTTGAGATTTTCTCCGATTTATAACAATGATTTGTACTTCAGTAATGACATTCATTGAGGACAACGATTACTTAGGCACACCTCCAGAATCTGAGCACGTCAGCTTAGAGAGTTTGAAGGCCGATTATACTTCATGAGAAATTATTGAATATCGATCTTCCTATTGCTTGTGATTCACTTTCGAGTGATGATTTCTCTTCCATTAGGATTTTTGACGAAAAATCTGTAACTTTATCTAACCCTTTCTTCGATTCAAA
This sequence comes from Tanacetum coccineum, assembly GCA_026074375.1. Classification (NCBI taxonomy): domain Eukaryota; kingdom Viridiplantae; phylum Streptophyta; class Magnoliopsida; order Asterales; family Asteraceae; genus Tanacetum; species Tanacetum coccineum. Next base: position 5,720 of record BQNB010104420.1, on the reverse strand, counting down.
TGAAGATTTTACCTCTAGTGATGACGAGTCACTTTCTGATGAGGACGTTCCGGAAGACAATATTAAAATTTACTCGAACCCGCTTTTCGAATTCGATGACGGATACATCTCTAGTGACGTAAATCCTCTTTTTGATGAGATGTCAGAGGACATCAAGTGCAAGGATTCTTATGATTCCAACCTTGATGAGTCGACTTTCCTAGTCACATCTCTTTCCGATTCTAATAAAGATGAGTGTTTTACTCCTTGTGATGACGTTGAGCTTTTACTTCACCATGATCCGTCAATAATCATTATTTCCATTCTCGAGAGGTTTACTAATGAACTGCCTCTCGAAAAAAATGATGATTTATTTGATTTGGAATCTAAAGAGGATGATTAGAAGAAGATTTTGCACGATGCTCCATTTAACTATTTTGATAAGCTTAATGAAGACAAATGTTTTGACCCAGGGGGAGGTGAGATTGTTTTTTCTCTAAATGTTGAAGATGACGATTCTGGAAAGTAGAACTTTCCTACCTTAACAAAAACATTTTTTGCGACACCGGTTGGTTTGGAAATTGTACGATCGGCTAATTCTAATACCATTTTTGTTTCAGTTAAGCCCGGGAGTTGAAGCTTTTTCTAAATGGATAAAGGCATGAGATTGATACTAGAACCTAAATCGGCAAGGGCTAAGTAACTATCGAACTCTGAAAAGTCACATGGAATGAGAAATCGATCGGGGTCACCTAGCTTTTCTGGAAGCTTTTTTAGGACAACCGCACTACAATTTTCATTTAAAGGCGTTTTGGTCAATTCGATCAACTTGTCTTTGTTATTTAACATCTTTTTAAACATCGATGCAAACTTTGGCATATGGATGAGAGCATCCGCAAAACTAAGCTCAAAATGAAGGTTTCGAAAGATTTCCATAAATCTTTTGTTTGTTGAGTCTCGACGGGTAAGGCAAATTAGGTTTGGTTTTGTTAGCAATGAAAGAAGGTTCTTCGATTGGTTCTTTATCTTTGGTTTGTTCTTGGACCAATGGAGGAGGTTGGATGTCTTCGGTGCTTGGTAGCTCCGTATCCTTTGTCACCTCACTTTCCTTTTCCACCACCGGTGGTGGAATCGGAGGTCCATCGTATGAAACACCACTACGAGTTGTAATTGCCTTGGCTTCGTTTCTTAGGTTTGGAATGGTATTGCTTGGTAAAGAGCTTGAACTTGAAGGTTGCTTGGTATTGCCTAAATCATCAAACTTGGTGCAAAGGCTTGTTAACAAACTTGTAACATTTGCCATTTGGTTTTGCAATCCTTGATTTTGATTTTGATTTGCTTTGACGTAGCTTTCAAAATCCGTTTTCAAAACACTATTTGTTGGAGGTTGGTAAGGTAAAACTTGATTGATTGGTGTTTGATTGGTTGGTGGCTGGTATGGTGGAGCTTAATAAACTTGATTTTGGTTGTTTGGACGGTTTTGATTAAAGTTTTCTCGGTTTTGATTGAAGTTAGAATTGGTTCCTTGGTATTGGTTTTGGTTGTTTTGGACATTCGGTTGATTAAAACCCGGTGGTTTCATTTGACTTGCCAGTTGTTTCTGCGAAATTTCCAACACAGCGGTTGTTGAAATTGTTTGGATATTTCCTTTAAACGGAAAATCGTTTCGCACCATCAGAGTAACGGACAATGGGTAAAATTGTGATTCGATCCACAAGTAACACATACTTCCTCAACTGCTTTGACGGGTGCAGGAGTAGTAACAACTAAAGCTTTCTTTTCATCAACAATCTTGTTCATCTTGATAGTCATCTTATCCTCAGAGAGAAGCGCTATTTGTTGCATTGTCAACACTTAAGATTTGGGGTCTTATTACACTTTGGGGACAATTGTTATAAACCAAAATCTTTATATATTTTGTTGAACCATTTGAAGCCATGAGCTTATGTAACAAACAAGTATTTTGTTAATCCAATGTATCTTTTTCAAAAAATTGCCACCTGCTGCAGAATCTAAGGCATCTTGATCGTTTGAATTCAAAGAGTTGTAAAAAGTATCGAGTTGGTGGAGTTCCGAGAAGCCATGGTGAGGACATTGACGAAGGAGTCCTTTAAAACGTTCCCATGCTTCGTTGAAGGTTTCATTGGGTTCTTGGAAAAAATTGGTGATTTTATTCCGGAGGTATGTTGTTTTTGATGGTGGGAAGAATTGGTTTATGAATTTTGAAACAAGGTCGTCCCATGTGAGAATTGATCTCGAAGGTTCCTTGTCTAACCAATCTCGGGCTTCACCGTCTAGAGAGAAAGGAAAAAGCAAAAGCTTTATCGAAGTTGTAACACCCCCAAATTGTATCGCAGCAGAATAAGGGTCCGGGGCGTGTTACTTCATAGATCAATAACACAAGATATATATAGAACGACCAAAAAGTCATTTTAAAACTGATACATTGGATTTAACAATTATTTGATACAAATAGCCCGAAGCTTTAACTTGTTCCTGATTATTATTACAAAGATACTAGTTTACAACTTAAAA